>CAKNXH010060024.1:44115-85127 GCA_932178445.1 Andricus quercusramuli | reverse complement strand
GGTTCTTAGTCACTTGCTTCCTGATGGTCTAGGAAGTTTCTTACAATGCGACAGGTGTTTAATAAAACCACCTTCTGAGCTGCCGCCAGTACCCTACTGACTCCTAAATGTTCAAGATGTTCAGTGCATCTTGCGTGCATATTGCCTGTAGCCGGAATCACAATAGGATGAATAGATGCATGTTTCACATTCCTCCATATTGCCTTAACTTCATGCCTTAGCTCGCTATACTTATGAATCTTGGTTGTATAGGTTGCCTGCAAATTTCGGTTAAGCGGACAAGCAATGTCGATGATGTAGACTCTTCCACCTTTTTTCTCTCGCATCACGATGTCAGGTCGATTGGCTCGGATGTAATGATCCGTCTTGATAGTCACATCCCAATATAAGATGTAATCTTCATTTTCTAAAACGGACATTGGAATGTATCTATAGAAAGGCATCCATTCTGTTAAGAGTCCTAGGTTTAGGGCAAGTTGTTGATGTATAATGCCCGCCACATCATTATGTTTGTGCGTATATTCTCTTTGAGCCATTAGGCGACAACCATCAATAATGTGCTCGATGGATTCGTTGCTATCTCCATATAATCGGCACCGGTTATAGACAACTCTATCCTGAATCGCAATGACGAATCTTTCCGTTTCTGGATACAGGAGTCCCTTTCTCAGCCGAATATTGGATGCCTCACTATCCACTTTATATTGATCTAGCGTTTTGGGGTGTTCGCCCTGATATGCCTAGTTCTGCGGCCCAACATTCTAACGGTTGCCACAGCTGCACAGTATACAAGAGTTTGCACCTCTAACGCATTTTGTGTTGCGTTCAAATGCATAGGTAAAACCTTGCTGTTCAGGTGTTCTATTAGTGCACGCAGATCATTTGTGATTTTCATCTTGGGCAGTGAGTGCCTTTGTGTTGGTTCTACATGTCTGAACTCTAGTAGAGCATGACCAAAATTCCTTTCAAGGTGCTGTAGTTTTTCTGGGACTTTGCTGTTTATATCATCGTTTATAATGTCCGGATGTGGTTCTAGTCCATTCGGTACTTGATGTTCATTATCCCTAGCACCTATGCCTTCAGCTGCAATCAAGTTTTCGTTTTCCACATCTTCCAATGGAAGTTCATCAATAGGAAGCTGCTGTTCCACTTCCATTTCGATGGCAGCTATTTCAACAGCTGAAAGAAATTTGTTTACAGATATTGAGCGTTTTTGATCTGCTAGATTCTGCTCATTTATTCTTGTGGCTAGTTCTGAGTACTTAAGTAAGAAGAGACGATTATGTTCTCTCCTTACACTTTGCCCACTTTTTTTTGCCAAAAAATAAAAGCGCATCACATCTCTGTTCACATGGTATGTCCATTTTATTCGCTTCCTTGGTTGTTGAACCTCTGCTTCTGGCACTGGTTGTATTAGGCCATCAACCTCCGGAGGATGTGGTGGTGCTGGATCATCACCAGGTTGAGGAAGAACATCAATTGTCACTGCTTGTTCGTGCGACGCGGCTTTCTCTAACTGCTGTTCATTGCCGTTGTTTTTCCACTCCAAATCAACCTGCTGTTTAATCTCCATTCCTCGATCTTCTGAGATGAGTAGATTAGTCCTGATGTCCTTCACCTTAGCGATAAGATCTCTTAATGCGACTTTCTCAATTTGAGGATACTTCGCGGCAAATTTCGTTCTAAAATTTTGTCCTTTTTTGCATGATGTTTCAAACTTCGCACTTTCATAGTAGAGACGCATCAATTCCTCATTCATTGTGGTATCCCACTTGATGCTCTCCCACGGTATTTCTGTTGAAGTGGTTGGCTGCAAGTAGCTAACGCTAGCCAAAGCATCCTCAGCAGACACAGTTGATGTTTCACTGCTTACCTTATGTCGCAGCTGTTCTTGCTGGCCAGCTGTTCGATTAGTGAGATCTGCCTGACCATCTCGCAGCTCACCATCACCACCGTTCCGCATGCTGTGGCCCCCAGCGGTGGCTCCAGGGGCGCCCCGACGATCCTCGGGTAGCGACAAGCGTTTCAAAATTTAAAAAAAACTCTCCATTATTATTTATGGGTTTTGGTGTTCCTCTTAGTCACTTGCCTCTTCGTTTTCTGCCTGTCTGGCATGGGAAACCCTGTCAGTAGCAATTCTACGGCCAACATAGCCGTCAAATTCATGAGAGGAAAGATCAAGCCCTACCGCGACGACAACGCGAGAACATCTTTGGTAGGGCTATATTATAGGTTAGGTAGGTATATATTATAGGCTATATTATATTCGGTAGGGCTATATATTATTATTATTATTTTAGAGTGATCGCGCCAAGAAAGGCCGGTTTACTGGATACTAGTTGGACCTTTTCCTGCGACTTTACAGTTTAGACTGATTGCAGTGGGGTCAACATGTGTTTTCCTTTTTTTGTACAGAATACAAAGGGGCGGAAATGGAGACTCTTTAAAATTCTTCGAAGACCCTTCAAGTACCATAAAAATCTGAAAATTCGTTGAAATCACTCTAAATACCTCAAGGACTAGAAAATTCCCAAATAATAAAATTCCTCAAAAATAGAATTCCCGACAGAAAATTACTGAATTATAAAATATCCGAACTACAAAATTCCCGAATAATAAAATTCCTGAATTATAAAGCTCCAGCATAATAAAATTGCAAAGTTAAAAAAAATTTCCTAACAATAAGATTCCCGAAATAATAAAATTCCCGGGCAGTTTATAATATTGCCAAGTTGGAAAATTTTCGAATACTGAAATTCCAGAGAGTTTATAATATTATCGAATTTGAAAATTCCCGAATAATGAACTACCCGGCATAAAAGTACTGAATTATAAAATATCCGAACTAGAAAATTCTTGAACAATAAAATTCCAGCATAAAAAAATCCCTAAATTCAAAAATTCCCAAATGATAAATTTTCCGAATAATAAAATTCCCGAACAGTTTATAATATTGCCAAATGGGAAATTTTCCAAATAATCAAATTCCATACAGTTTATAATATTATCGAATTGAAAATTCCCGAATAATAAAAATACCCGACAGAAAATTACTGATTTATAAAATTCCCGACAGTTTATAATATTATCAAATTTGAAAAATTCCCGAATATAATTAACCCTAAAAGGCAGTTTCAAAATGCACTTACTTGGTTTTGAATCTTAAAATATTATCATAAAAACCCCTAATATACGAAATATTACTATATACTATTTATGTTAAATGACATCTGATAACGTGTTTAACTCAATTTTGCAAAAAATGGCGCGTACTGCTTTTCGACCGCGCGCACAGCCGATTTAATCTGTAACTTGAGGACCATCGACATTTAGAAATGGACCGATAACCGTGTGAGAAGCACTAAAATTGGCTTTAGAGAGAGAAAAAACATGTGAGGGTAGATCTGCCTTTTTCTATTAAGAAACAAGTAAGAAACAAGTTTATATAAAATCATTATTATTAAAGTATTTAAGGTATTAAGTGCAGGTTTAAAGGTTTCTGTTTAACATTTCTGTGAAAACTTAGCAGACCTGTACATTTCAATAGTACGTATAGGTTCTGGACTCACTTAGGAGATCAATAATAGTGTAAAGTGTCACAAATTTGAAAAATGGTGTCACCCAATTTTTTAAAGATTAAACTTATGAGTAGTCTGAAATAAAAAAGTGTGCAATGGGAAATTAACTTTATTCTTTAACCAAAATTTCCAGTTTTCTAACCTTATATTTTAAAACTATTAGAAATAAGCTTCAATGTTTATTTACAATGTTATCATTTAGTCAACGCATGCTCAAAATTCTATTTAATTATTTCCATCTTTTTCCGTTTCTTCACTTGAAGCGGACTAAACTAATAGAGCCCAATAAGAAAAGCCAACTATTTTTGGTTGAAAGTTCCTTATTTGCGATTAAAAAGTCTGCTGTTAAATTTTTGATTTATAATTAATCTTTTTGGTTAATAATTTTATTATTTGGTTTAAAATAGATTTATTTTTTTGAAAATTCTTAAATTTCGTTTAAAAGTCTTTCTTCTTGTCTGAAAATTCGACTCTTTGCTTCATAATTAAACAATTTTATTGCGATTTTTTTAGTTTAAAAATTTCAACAATTCAGTGGAAAATTTAACTATTTGGTTGAAGATTGATGTATTTTCCTCAAAAATTCGTTTTTTTGGTAAAGAATCGATTTTTTGTTAAAACTTCAACTATCTGGTTAAAAAATAATCTGTTTTAGTTAATGATTAAAGTATTTTGTTGAAAACTCGTTTTGTTGGTTCAACTGGTAATTTTTAAAATATCAACTAATACATTTTTCTTCAAAAATTCAACTTTTTAGGTTGACATTTCAACTCCTTGCTCGAAAGTTCGACTGTTGACAGGCATATTATAAACAAAACACTAGTGGGGCATTCGCGATACAAAGCACGCTCCTGTGCTTCGTCAAGCTCCACCCATCGAAAATACTCTCGACCAATTAGCTTTATCGAGAAAGAGACAGTTTTACCACTCAAATGTTTTCTCTCTCTCTCTCTCTCTCTCTCTCTCTCTCTCTCTCTCTAAAGCCAATTTCAGTGCTTCCCACAGGGTTATCGGTCCATTTCTATATGTCGATGGTGAGGACAAAAGTATAATGTAAACAGACAGACCATACATTGAAGTATGATTTCCCATCGAAATGCAAAAATCGATACTTTTGATCGTTGTTCACAAAAACGCGAATATCTCCCAAACCACAATCGACAAACTGGGTCCTTTTCTTGCGGAACGTCAAAAAAAAACTGTAACTGTGCTCGAAAAGGATCACATAAAAAAAATGCAATTATTTTTCTGTATTTTTCCCGTGAATCTAATTCATCACCAAATTTTTCCTGAAACTACCTCAGTTGTCCCTAGAACATATAATTGAAACTAGAAAATCGGCACAGTAGTTACGGAAAAAATATAATTTTTCCTATTTTTCTTATAACTTCTGGAATAAACATTTTTCAATGGAGATAGTACTTTGCGTAGATAACTCTTAAAATAGTAGTAACTTATCCCCAAAATAAGAATTAAATACGGCTGGGGCCAGGCTACGGCCTTAACCAAAGAGTACGAGGAAAAAAATTCTCCCAATAAACTTGCTTAAAAAATCTTGCGAAAAATCGGCGGATTGTGCATTTTTTATCAGTTACATATTATAAAGGAATGCAGAAGAAATAACTATTTTCATAGATCTAACTATTATAGCTTCATTGCAAATACTAAATAGTGCAAGAATTTAGCCTTCTCTCCCCTATACTTCGTATGTTAAAATTTAATTTTTTCCATACTGAAAATACATACCTTTTCTTCATAATTTTGAAGACATTCTCTGGAGCAAACTATTTCATCTTCATAAGAGTAATCGCGCTTTTTTCTCAGTTCCGTTAATAGTTTATCGTTTGAATAATCAGTAGTGTCAATCTATAAATAAGGAACAGAGTTAAATCATTTCTAACGAAATTGCGATGTGGCCCAAAAAAGGCTTCATTCGTATCCAAATGGCTCTCCTACAACTAGGGAAAACAAGGGGAAGCGGCCGCTCACTCTGCACCCGTGAAAGGGCCGTACTACTCCCCCCCCCCCCCCTCCCAACCTCTTCAATCCCAAAGGAGAAACTTGATCTGAAGCTTTAATTTTTACTTGTGTATTTGGTCGACAAGCGACCTCAAGTAAAGGTTTTGCAGGCGTAGGCTTAAATGAAGAAAAAAATGAAAAAGGAAACATTAACCTACCGATTTTTATTTTGTATTTCCATTATACATTTCAAGAGCTTCAATTTGAGCCCTTCACAAAGTATTTATTATGATTATTATTATTTTTTAAACATGAAAAAAACCTCAGACTTAAGATCTAGCGGACCGAGAAATCGGGAAAACTTTATCTTCTTTTCATTGTTTAGTCTAGAATCAGAGAGAATATGTCACCATCGAAGTTGAATTTATCTTTGATTATATGTACGCATATAAGCAGACACTCCAAGGTGCAATGTATACGGACGGTTAAGTCAAGGTTGTATCTACCAGCTTCCGTCCTGGAACGGCGACGGACCCACATGTGCCATTAACACAAATACGTGCTCTGTCACAGATGATGCAAATTGCGTTTATGTGCAATCATGCTCTCGGCTGTTACCGGAATTTATTCATATCAATTTGTTTCCATTTATTATTTAATTGACGGTAAAAAAATGCTAATAAGATGGCAATTATTTATAGTGAGTAAACTTTAGTAACATGTAAGTTTTACCTTTTTACTGTATCATGACAGGCGAGGACTGAACATTTTCCCAAAGGGCTATTCACTCTCGAGTTGAGACTCTAGCGATCTAAATACTCCTAGAGTTACTCTATCGTGACTCCAAAATGAGAGAGAGTTCGCAGGATTTAAAACAGCTAGCCAAGGTGTAAGAGTTGCTAAGGAGTCCATAGGAGTCGCTAAGGAGTCCATACGAGTCGAGCCGAGTTCTACTCGAGTTGACGGGAGTCGGAGCGTGTTTCTGACTCTCGAGTCATAATCGACACATTGGATTGTGAAAGACGGGTTTAGTTGACCTGCCAGTGCAAAATTTTCGTCCAATCATTTTCCGGCATTTTAGAAACAACTTGATAATACTCCAAAGCGCAAGCGATCGCGAGTCGTTAGAGTCGCTAGAGTTCAGCCGAGTTGCATGGAGTCACATGGAGTATCCGATCACTCGAGTCTCAACTCGAGAGTGAACAGCCCTTTTCATTTTCCCTCATATTTATCTGAAACATAATTTCTTCTATTTTCAAGATAAATAAAAATGGACCGCGAAAATGATTCCAGCTTAAGAAAGAAACTGAAATAAGAAGGTATAATTTATAAACTATCGTTCACCTTCTTTTTTCACAAAACTCAGGTTATGCATACACCAAAAAAATTTGTTTTCACCATGCAAATTCTAAAATCAAAAGAATTGAGAAAAGTAATGTTTTTCTTTTTACGAGAATGGTTCGATTTTACGTCGTAATAATTTTAAAATTATCATTACCTTTTTTTTCTGCAGAACCCAGTTGATTCCTATGCAAGAACGTCGGAGGATCTTGCACATGTTCCTGTACACGAAACTGCACACGAACCTGTACAGGTAATCTTGACGGTTTCTGTGCAGGAATTTGGCGTACGAAACTGTACATGATCCTGCAAAAGAACCTGTATACAAGCTGACCTTTGAATGGTCCTGTACAGGTTTCTTCACAGAGTCAACTGAGGAGTGGGTTCATGTACAGCCACATGTTCAGGATCCTATACATGAACCTGCATAGGAACTAATCCGCGAGGGTTCGCTGGTGGCTTGGCTCCCTTCTAGAAAAAAATGATTGGACCCGATTGAGACCGATTGGCAGGTGAATCATTTTGAATTGCTATCAATAGGGACAAATTTTGTTTATCGTTCTCAATCATTTTCAATCGGGACAAGCGTTTGAATCATTTGTAATCGGGTAAACGCATAGAGACGTCGATCGGAAACCTAACCCTAAAAACCGAATAATAACGCGTGCAGTTCTTATAATTTATAAGCTCATTTTTATTCGTATATATCGTTTATATATATTCAATGCAATTGCTCAAGATTGCCCAGGAAACAAGAAACGATTGACCACGTTTCCAATCGTATTTCAGGTCGTATGAAATGTGTATCTTAAAATGGAATGGCAGATTGCTGACGATAGGTTAGAAGTGCCAATGAATCGGAGAAGTGGTTATTTTACGATTCACCAAAAATATTTCGTTATCGATTGAAAAGCGACGGCTAATCGTAATAATACCTTTTAAAATTGTCTCCTGAAATTATTTTATTAGAATTTGAAGACAAAACGTTCGTTTGTAAACCTCTGATTGGCAGGACGTAAATTTCCAGGACCACATTTCAATTTTGAGGTTATGTTCGTGAGGTTATAAATTTTTAAACACTCTAGCAGGATAAATAAAGCGCATATCACATTTCTTAGGTATCGTTTTGAATAAAAAAGACATTTTTTTATTCACATAGAACTCATCACTATTAGAGCAATATTAGAGGCTCTGAGACGTAATTTTATGATAAAGTCCAACGCGCCATCTCTTTCTGTCAGTTTGTCGATGGGTTGTCGATTTATGTCCTGTTTGTAATTTCTCAGGATGCCAAGCGTAACAATATTACCCATGTGTGAAATTATGCTAGATACTGCAATTTTACCAAAAAAAGTGTCAAATTTAAATTTATTCACTGACGTAAATTTACTACGTGCCACGCTGATCGAATAATTTCCATAGGTTATTCTTATGATGGACATTGTTGAATCTTTAAAATCCAATTCATTTAAGTTCCTAACCAATCTGCACTTTACTATTAAAATTTACTCGCACCCAATTCCGATTCACTACAATTCAATAATGAAGAGCGCAATCTGCATTATACAATTCATCGGACTTCACCAATCATCAATTGTATGATGCAGATTCGTTTCTGTTAAAGTGAATCTGCACTTTACCATTCACTTTGACATCCTTCAAACTCCATTTCATTGAGAACTTGAAACGATTCATGCGTTTCTTCTGTGAATCATAAATCACCAATTGAACTTAAGTTAGTTTTTTGAGGTTATGTTTTCCTATTCAGAACGTCTTAAAAAGATAGAACGAGTACATTTCCGAATGTGGTTTTGCAAATTTAATAGCTGACCAATTCAAAGAGTCAAAAAAACAATTGAAATGCAACTTTCTCAATCTGGAATTTTAAGATACACATCTCAAGGCGCTCCAGTTCAATCGTTTCTTTTTTCCTGGGTGCTTAAAATTTGAACTGGCCGTACGTGTTTTCTTGTGCCTGCGATGTACGATGAAGATCTATAATATTTCAAGACTGACTTTAAAAAGTTTTCACAATGTTTTGAGATCCGAAGAATAAGTGGACAAGAAATAAAACATATAATGTTGTTGAGAATTACAACAAATTGTATGTACGGTGAAGTGATAGTCGATACTGTCGGTACATATATAGTAAGTCATTTGAATTGTATTGTGTCTAAGGCGGTTTTTGCTCTTTTCTTAAATTTTGATTCCCAAGCAGAATAATTAGAAATGTTTTCAGGATTTATTTATTATATAAATCATATCGATTTTTTTTCATTTTGAAATTTTATTTTCCAAGTGCGAAAGTGTAGAAAAATTTCACATTTATGTGCAATTGTGCATTATAAAATCAAGAAAAACTCTATTTCTACAATCATAAATTTAATTTAATTTACATAGCACAAAGTAAACATCAATTTATACGAGTCTGATCTGTTCAGCCGGCATTGCATTTTTTTATATAAGCAAAAATTACTTCTTTGCCCAAAATAATGAACGAAAATTATATTTTAAGAACAATCGAAAGAGGAAAAATTTTCAATACTTTCGAAGCGTTTTTAACATCAAGATTAAATTTTTTAATTTATGTAGAATTAGAGCCTTTTTCAATTTTCGAACCTAAATATGGAAATCTTCACTTTAAAACCTGACGCTTAAGGCGTTTTCCACTTTTTTGTGGATGAGTATCTCTTAGGAAGGAAAACAAAAAAAATCCTGGATTTACAAGATATTTAAATCCGTTCTTGAATAATAATTATGAGGTTGAAAATATAATTTGGGGTTTTCTGAAGGCAATTTGGATGATTATTTAAAATTTTTTAAATTTTTTGAGTGTTTTACGTGGAGTCACTTAGGATTTGTCCAGATAAAAGTGGAAGGGGTGGTCTGAGGAGTTTTTCGAATATTTTTACGGAGTGGAAAATATAATTTGGGGTTTTCTGAAGGCGACTTGGATGATTATTTTTAATTTTTTTTATTTTTTGAGTGTTTTACGTGGAGTCACTTAGGATTTGTCCAGGTAAAAGTGGAAGGGTTGTTTTGAGGAGTTTTTTGAATATTTGTACGGAGTGGCAAATATAACTTGGGGTTTTCTGGAGGTGATTTGGGTGATTATTTCAAATTTTTAAATTTTTTGAGGCTTTTACGTGGAGGGTCTTCGGTAAGGTAAAAGTGGTACTGGTGGTCTTCGGGGGTTGTTGAATATAATAATTATGAGGTTGACAATATGATTTTGGTCTTTCTGATGGTGGCTTGGGTGATTATTTTAAATTTTAAAATTTTTTGAGTGTTTTACGTGGAGGCACCTACAATTAGTCCAGGTAAAAGAGGAAGGGGGAGGGGTCTTAGGGGGTTGTTAAATATTATTACGGGTGGGAAATATAACTTGGGCATTATACAAAAAAAGTAAAATAGAAAAGAGTAATCAGAAAGATATTTTTAGGCGCATGCGTGAACAAATTGTGCCTATTCCTTGAAAAATACCCAAACCCTGAATGTGTTTATGAAAACTGTTCAAATAATTAATAATTATTGTAAATGTGCAAAGTATCGTAGAGAATAGTTATTGGAAATAAATTCTTTGTTGATTCTGGAAACAAATTGAGTCTATTATTACAGAAATAGCCAAACTCTTGATTTTTCAATGAAAATTGTTCAAATAATTAATGAATCTTGCAAATTTTCAGAACAATATAGAAAAAAAAGTCATCTGAAATATATTCTTATTCAATTCTGTAAAAATCGGCCTTATTCCTTGAAAAATAGCCAAACTTTGAATATGTTCATAAAAATTGTTTGAATAAATAATAATTATTGTAAATTGGCAAAGTACCGTAGAAAAGAGTTATTGGAAATACATTCTTGGTGATCCCGTAAACAAACTGAGCCCATTCATTGAAAAATGGGCGAACTCTTAATTTGTTGAAATAATGAATAATTATTGTGAATTTGCAAAAAAATTGAGCCCATTCATTGAAAAATAGCCAATTTCTAAAATTTATATGGAAATTGTTTAAATTGTTAATCATTATTGTAAATTTACAATGCAACATAGAAAAGAGTCATCGGAAAGATATTCTCAATTGACACCGTAAAACAAATTGTGCCTATTCTTTGAAAAATAGCTAAACGCTGAATATGTTTGTGGAAATTGTTTAAATAATTAATAATTATTGTATATTTACAAAGTATCGTAGAAAATAGTTATTCGAATTACATTCGTTCTTGATACCCTGAACTAATTTATCCTATTCGTTGAAAAAAGGCCAAGCTCATAATTTGTTTATGGAAATTATTTTAATAATAGATAATTCTTGGAAATTGGCAGAGCATCATACAAAAAAGTCATCAGAATGATATTCTTAGTTAATTCTGTAAAAAAATGAAGCCTATTTGTTAAAAAATAGCCGAACTCTAAATTTTGTTATGAAAATTTTTAAAATTATTATCAACTCTTGTAAATTTACAAAGCAACATAGAAGCGAGTCATCAGAAAGACTTTTCATAGCATTATAGAAAAAGAGTAGTCGGAAAGATATTCTTGGTTAATTCTATAAAAAAATTTAGCCTATTCGTTGAAAATAGCCAAAATCAGAATATGTAAATAAACATAGAAAAAGAGTCTTCGGAAAGACATACTTAGTACACTTCGTGAATAAATTGTGGTTATTGCTTGAAAAATAGCTAAAATCTGGATAAGTTGATAAACATGTTTAAATAGGTAATAATTATTGTGTATTTTCAAAGTATCATGCATAGGAAAGAAAGAGTTATTTGAAAAACATTTTCTATTGATTCCGTAAACAAATTAAGCCTACTCGTTGAAAAATGGTCAAACTCTTGATTTGTTTATCAACATTGTTTAAATAATAATTATTTCTTTGAAATTTGCAGAGCATTATAAAAAAATTTCACCGAAAACATATTCTTATCTAATTCTGTAAAAAAACTGAGCCTATTCATTGAAAAATAGCCAAACTCTAAATTTTTAAATTGAAATTATTTAAATAATTAATACATCTTGTAAATTCACAAAACATAGTAAAGAGACATCGAAAAGACTTTCTTAGTTGAGTCTGCAAACAAATTGTTCCTAATGTGTTTATGAAAATTATTTGAATAATTAATTATTATTGTAAATTTTCAAAGTATCATAGGAAAGAGGTATTTGAAAAACATTCTTTATTGATTCCGCAAACAAATTGAGCCTATTTTTTGAAAAATAGCCAAACTCTTGATTTGTTTATCAAAATTGTTCAAATAATTATTCATTCTTTAAAATTTGCTGAGCATTATAGCAAAAAGTCACTGGAAAGATATTCTTACTTAATTATATAAAAAATGGAACTTATTTGTTAGAAAATAGCCAAACTCTTATTTTTTAAATTGAAATTGTTTAAATAATTGAAAATTATTGTGCATTTACAAAGCAACATAGATAACAGTCATCGGAAAGATATTCTAAGTTGAATTCGTAAACAAATTGAGCCTATTCGTTGAAAAACAGCCAAACTCTGAATATATATATGAAAATTGTTAAAATAATTAACAATTATTGTAAATTTGCAAATTAACGTAGGAAAGACCTATTTTTCAATACATTATTTTTAATTCTGTAAACAAATTGAGCCAATTTGTTAAAAAAAATATTACAAATAATAATTCTTGTAAATTTACAAAGGAGCATATAAAATAGTCATCGAAAAGACATTCCTAGTTGACTACATAAACAAATTCTGCCTATTCCTTTAAAAATAGACAAACTCTGAATTTCTTTAGGAAAATTGTTAAAATAATTAATAATTAGTGTATATTTTCAAAGTAACGTAGCAACGATTCATTGGAAATGCATTCTTTCTTGATTCCCTAAACTAATTGATCGTATGCGTTGAAAAATGACCGGGTTTTTAATTTGTTCATGAAAATTTTTTAAATAATTAATAATTCTTGAAAATTTGCAAATCATCATACAAAAAAGTCATTGGAAAGATATTCTTAGCTTATTCTGAAAAAAAATTTATCATATTTGTTAAAAAATAGTCAAACTTTAAATTTCTGTATGAAAATTGTTAAAATTATTATTAATTCTTGTAAATTTACAAATCAACATAGAAAAGAGTAATCGGAAAGACATTATTAGTTGATTCCGTAAACAAATTGAGCTTATTCGTTTATGGAAATTGTTTAAATAATTAGCATCATAGAAGAAAGTAATCTGAAAGATATTCTAACTCAATTCTGTAAATAATTGAGCTTATTCGTTGAGAAATAACCAACGTCTTAATTTTTCAATCAAAATTGTTTAAATAATCAATAATTCTTCTAAATTTATAAAGCAACATAGAAAAGAGTTATCGGAAAAATATTCTTAGTTGACTCCGTAAACAAATTGAACCTATTCCTTGAAAAATACCCAAACTCTGAATATGTTTACGAAGACTGTTTAAATAATGAATAATTATTGTAAATATGAAAAGTATCGTAGAAAAGACATTCGTAGTTGACTCTATAAACAAACTGTACCTATTCCTTGAAGGATAGCCAAACTCTGAATATGTTTATGAGAATTGTTAAAATAATTAATAATTATTATATGTTTGCAAAGTATCATAGAAAAGAGTTATTGGAAATACATTCTTTCTTGACACCCTAAACTAATTTATCCCATTCCTTGAAAAAAGGTGAAATCAGGTGATCTTTTTCTTTTAAAATAATTAGCCCAAGATGAAATCATTTTGAATTTCTTAAGATTTCAAAAATAGTTTGAATTTGAAAAAAGTCATAGACGTCGAAAATGTAACTGAAATAAAAATAAAATGAATTGCTAAATATTCATAATTTTCCATTGGAAAAAACTCATCGAAAAGACATTCTTAGTAGATTCTATGAACAAATTAAGCCTATTCCTTGAAAAATAAAAAACGCTGAATTTCCTTACAAAAATTGTTTTAAAAAATCATAATTATAGGGAATTTGTAAAGCACTATAGAAAAGAGTCACCGCAAAGACATTCTCAGTTAACTCTATAAAAACATGGAGCCTATTCGTTGAAAAACAAGATTTATTATAAAAAAATCTTAGTTTTAAATAAATAACTCTTGGAAATTTGCAAATCATCACGAAAAAAAAACTCATCTAAAAGACATTCTCTTTTATTCGTTGAAAAAGATATTCGTTGAAAAATAGAAAATTCTGAATTTCCTTACAAAAATTGTTTAAATAATAACTCTTGAAAATTTTCAAAGCACCATAGAAAAAGATATTCTTAGTTCATTTTTTTTGAGTCTATTCATTTAAAAATAAACAAACTCTGTATTTGTTTACAAAAATTGTTTAAATAATTATTAATTCTTGTGAATTTTCAAAGTATCATATCAAACAGTGACTGGAAGGGCATTCTTAGTTTTTTTTAATTGAGCCTATTCGTTGAAAAATAGAAAAACTCTGAATTTGTTTATAAAATTGTTTAAATAATTAATAATGCTTCTAAATTTGCTAAGTTTCATATCAAACAGTCACCTGAAAAGCATTCTTAGTTTATTTCGTTGAAAAAAATTAAGCCTGTTCGTTGATAAATAGCCAAACTGCGATTTTTTTTAAATTGCCAAATAGCATCTTCTTTCAACTAACAGTAATAAAACTTTTATTTCTCACACATTCCATACCAAAACTCTGGATTTCAACGGGCTAAGCATTTTCGTTAAAAAAATTAAGTCTGTTCGTTGATAAATAGCCAAAATGTGATTTTTGTTTTAAATTGCCAAATTGCATCTTTTTTCAAGTAACAGTAATGAAACTTTTATTTCTCGCACATTCCATACCAAAACTCTGGATTTCAATGAGCTAAACATTCTCAATCTCGAAAAGAACTTTTGTTCAATAATTTGTTTATAACGTGATAAACAATTTTTTATTCATTCTCAACTACTGGAAATTATTTACAGATAGTTTCAGCACAGATATAAAACCTTTTTTGATAAATCGGAAAATTAAAAAAATGGTACTTCTGAAAAGTTAAAAAAAATGTGAAGTTGGGTTTTAAATGAAAGATTAACAAAATTTATTATAAAAAAATCCAAACACAAATCTTCCGAAATTTCAACAGCCTTAATTTAAAAAAAAACGATACTCAAAATTTAGAAATTTTCAAACATTTTGAAATGTAAATGAACTATGACTAAAACGTTGAATCGAAAATTAAATTTTCAAATTACGAATAAAATATTGAAAATGTTGATGCAAAGCCTTCTTTTAAACACATGCGTCAAAAGAATCATATATATACCGAAGTATAAATACATATACTTCCACTAAGCTTCTTATGAAAAGAAACATCTCAAGTTCAAATGAACACAGATCGCCCCTCGCCGATGAGATCGTCTTACGGCTAACTACGTAACGGTAACGACGAATATTAACTAAACGACGAATACCAACTTTCAAAGATAGGAGATATTATTTCAAGCAATTTGAAGGTAAAAACATTAAACATTGAACGATTTTTTTAAAACGAACACTTCTTAAATTAGAAGTTAAATTATTTTTATTTTTAATAGTTCAAAAATCCTTAAAAAGCTTCCAAATTTTGTTTCAAAATCTTGAAAAATCTACCTGTTGTTTGAAATTTTTTCAAAGTAAAATTGTTTTAAAACAGTTTATTTAGAACTTCTAAATATCTTTTGAACTTATTAAAATCCTGCAAGATTAAAAAAATTTGCTTAAAATCTTCCAGATTCTTTTTTGAGAATTTGGGAAATCTTTTTAAATCTTTTTAAATATTTTCAAAATAAAAAATCATTTTAAATATTCCTAAGAATCTTAACCCTCAAACGGCACACTTCAACCCAGCATATATAAACGGCACACTAGTGCGAGTTGGTTTTTTTGCAATGTTAATAATACATATTTAACATATTGAACATATAATAAACATGTAGCATATATTACGTATATTTAACATATATATTTCATATAGTGGGGATAAGCCGCTGCAGCTGTGTCTGCGTAAATGCCAGCAAAATGAAAAAATTCCGGTGCGAATTCGCACCAGTCTGCCGTTTGAGGGTTAAGAAAATATTTTTATTCTTTTGAAGCCTTTCACAATTCTTGAAAAGTTTCTAAATTTTTTGTTCAAAATATGCAAAAATCTCAATTTATTTTTAAATTAGGCCGTAGCTATTTGGACTGAAATTTCGGTACGAATAGTCGGGTATTGTCGGTACACACTTTTCGTCTAAATGATTTTAAATCATTTTAAGGTTTAAATTAATGTTGAATCTTTTCAAAAGATCTAAATATAGCTTCAAATTACTCGAATTTTCTCTACAATTATTAAGTGCTCAATTGTTATTTATATATCAAAATTCAGCAATTTCACTTACAAAATAAACATTTTTAAATACACTGAATAGATTAACAATGGAATACTTTAGACTTTAGACTGAAACAATATTTTAAATTTAATAAAAGCCTTTAATTATGAATCTATTATTATGAAGTTATTTTTAAATTGAAAATAGTATATAGAGTTCTATAGAATCTAGCAATTCTTAAATTTTGAACGGATTTAGAATCGTCTTGTCAAATCAATTCTTGTTCACTTTGTAATACTTAAAGTACAATTCAATTTTAAAAATAATTAAAGAAAATATATACAGGGTGTCCCAGACTCAAGTGTCCGGACTTATATAGCCGTATAAAACTGAAAAAAATCAATAGAAAATTCCTTTTCCAAAAATCAGTTAAAGTTTCAGTTTTTTAGTTATAAAACATTTAAGCTGGACCAATCAGGAGCGCCGTATAAATAGCCGTATGTGCGTGAACGGGATTCCAACGTAGTGTTCTCCCGTCGCTAACCCCACCTCTGCGCTCACTTCCATAACACTGCGTTCAAATCTGGTTCACGGACACACGGCTGTTTATACGGCGCTCCTGATTGGTCCAGCTTAAATGTTTTATAACTAAAAAACTAAAACTTCAACTGATTTTTGGAAAAGGAATTTTGTATTTATTTTTTTCATTTTTATATGGCTATATAAGGCCGGACACTTGAGTCTGGGACACCCTGTATACGGTTAATCAAATAAAATGTTTTTTATTAAAAATCTCCAATTTTTAACGCTTTTAATTTCTATTTGTTTAAGTCTTCAAGATTGCATTTTAAAATTCTTTAAATTAAACATGTACGCTTTAAAGTGAAAATCTAAAATGGAATATTTTTAAAGTAAAAGATTTTCGAATTACGCATTGTAAACTGAATGATGTCATAATTAAAATATATAACAATTCAACTGATCATTTAAAAAACTATTGAAATCGAAGTTGGACTGATTTTTCTTCTAAACATTTGTCAAATTTCCGGTGAAGAAATAAATTCACTGTCATTTAACGGTCTCAAAAAATTCCCTGTTTCTCGGTTCAGCGGCCACCTTAATTTAATATCATTGAATCATTCTCGTGGTTTTCAATGTTTAATGTTCCTAATTTCAGATGTTACGTCCAGGCGTAGCATTCGACCTACCTTCATTTTTATTATTTAGGATTCTAGAGAATGCAGAAAGATTCAATAACGAACGAAGAAGTGCGCGTGTTTCCTTTATGTATTATTAATGTTATGGAATATCTAAATCTATGTGGGCCAACGTATTTTTTGTCAATAATTTAAGACTGTCTAGCCTTAATTATCACTTAATTAATATTTTCATTTATTCATTAATTTCACCTATATCTTTTTTCGCATTTTGAACATCTGAATGTAACCAAAATATTGTAAAAGTCCTTCCAGGTTCTCACGGGTATGAAGGACATCTGCCTTCAAGGATACATTCTGAATTCTAAAGCCTCTCTAATTTTATTAGAGCGTAAGAAGCAAATACAAACGAACAAAAGTTACTAATTTCAAAACTCTCTACAATCTTTTCCGTGAATTTCACCATAAAACATAATCTCAAATACCTTGATTTGATCACGTACTAGACAACAGTCTCTTGAAACCCCGGACCCTAACTCACAAACATCTAATAAGGAAGGAACACTTTGTCTCCTTTGGTCCTAAAAAATATTTCAAGCGGAAGCAACCACAGTAGCGATGGCTGCTGCCACTGAAACAAACAAGTCCTTACTCGAGTTCTCACGGATGCAGGTAGTGCTCGTGATAGTCCCACATTATGATGGCCGTAATCCTCCATTACGAACCTTCAACCACGATGTGGAAGAAAGGTAAGCTATGTGTCCCGATGACACCAAAGTGAAATACGCGAAATTAGTGTTCACAAAGCTTCGCGAATCAGCTCGAGATTCGGTGGAGGGTCGTACCTTTACTACCATAAAAAGTCTCGCGTATCATTTAAAAGATACAAACTAGCAGACCCAGCTTAGCCCGCAAATAAGCTCGCGTTCACGCGGAACGATACGGAGGCAGAGGGTCGATTTCGCAGGGTCAGTTTCCTTCGTCTTTCGCAAGACCCTTTAGCGATGTTCCCAACCACGGTTATCAATTGCCCCCATCACGAAAATATCAATTTCCGAACTTTCGCGCCAGTCATTTGCACCAAACGATAAACGCTTCGCACATAGACCGACAGTAGCACCGTCCACTCAGCGTCCCAGTGAAAGGAATCGCCCCTTCATGACACAACGACAACCACAAACCCCGCGACCACATTACCAACCTCCAACCCTCATGCTATGCCGAGCGCGAGGCGGCCACATACATGACATACGTCAATCCCGAATACTGGTCAGAATATCGGAATGAGCAAGATTTGTATTCTCCATATATGGACTATCAGGGGGATTACGCACCACCGCGAAAGTATTATAACTCTTACGAATATCCTGATTATCATTTGTCGTATGGAGGAAGCTTGTATACCGCCTCCACCCCTCAGTCTGTCCCATATTACGGGCATTACCCTGAATACGCACAACAGAATAGCGAACTTCCCACAGATCAGATGCAACCTGGCGTAACGACCATAGGCAATACGAGCGATTTAAACTCGACCAGCGCTCGCATACAAACCTTCAAGCTCGCAGTATAGCTCCCCACTTTGGGTGGTCGCTAAAACCGGACGAAAATGGGAACAAAAGATTGCGTCACGTGATTGACTGTCGTGCTCTTAACGAGAAAACGATATGAGATGCCTAACCCTTGCCAAACATAAATAAAATTTTGGACCATCTCAGCGGCGCACGATACTTTTCGGTTTTTGACATGGCTGCCAGATTTGATTAAATTCCGATGGTCCCGATAGACAAGCACAAGACTGCGTTTTCCACCGAAAATCGCAGTCATGAATTTAATCGAATGCCTTTCGGACTAAAGAGCGCTCCAGTAACATTCCAAAGGTTGATGTATCGCGTTGTGTTCAGATTGCTCTCGCCTATTCAGACGTATTGAGGAGGCAGGCCTTAGTCTACAGCCCAAGAAGTGTACCTTTTTCTTAAGGGAGGTGGCATGTATGGGTCATGTTGTTTCCGCAGAGGGAGTTCGCCCAAATTCAAAGAAAATCGAGGATTTGAGGAATTTTCCGGTGCCAAAGAATCCAAAAAAGGTTAAACCTTTTTTGGGACTCATAGGATACTATCGAAGATTTATTCCTAACATTGCAGCCAGATCCAAGCCTCTGACAAATCACCTAAAAAAACATAAAAAATTTACTTGCGAGAAGGAACAGCAGGCAGCTTTTGAAGATTTGCGCGACTGCCTCTGTGGGGAACCCATCCTACAATGTCCAAACTTTTAGAAGCCCTTCCTGCTCACAGTTGACACTTCTAACATCGCCATTGGCGAGGTTTTAAGTTAAGGTAGAATCGGCGAAGATCTGCGGGTTGCATTCGCCTCCCGAACCTTAAATCGAGCGGAAGTCCATTATGATACTACCGAAAGAGAATGTCTAGCAGTCGTGTTTTTCACCAAATACTTTCGCCATTATATGTATGGACAAAAGTTCTCGGTGGTATCAAATCATCAAGCACTGATCTGGTTGCATAACACGTGGGACAAGTCTTCACGCCTTCTGCGCTGGCGACTGCGACTTCTCGATTTCCGATATACGGTTCAGTATCGTTCGGGAAGAATGAACTCAAACGCGGACGCGCTTTTGAGAAACCCCGTTGACCAGAGTGCGAAGGCCTTACCCATCGCAGGCATACACAAAAGGAAAAGGGGTAGCCCTCGAAAAGCCGCCGCAATGTTAGATTTGACAGCAGTGCCCGCCTCAGAACCAATACCGCAACCCCACTATATAGATTCAGTACCAAGCGAGGATGTGGGAATCGCAGAACGGATGAAGTCTTATCAAGGCTCCGGATGATAGCGATTTTTCAATGCTACTGAGCGGAAGTCCTTCAGAAACTTGTTTTCCTGCCCCCTACTGTTTTCCTACCACCAATCCTCAATTCCGACACGGACTCAAGTGACGCAACATTAAACGAAAATGACGAGACTGTCATTCAGGTCACTGAAGATCTAGGCGCCACGATCACGGGACGAACAACCTAGTAAACCGATGAGAATTCCCTCCTCAATTGACAAGTACAGAATCGCACCTTTCCGCTAGCGAATTGAGGTACAAATAAGAAGCCAAAGATGTGGAACAATAGGCTTTATAGCTTGAGCGCCAGGGGAGCTCCTTAGGAGCTTCTCGCCCGCCTCAAAACTAACTAAAAGATACCGAAGATCTTAGGTCTCTACGAAACAATTCCGCCAGAAGACCCCTTGCCCCCGCCAGATAGCTCCAGTATCCGTGAGAAAACCGTTTCCAATCCACCCCCGGCAACCTTGATCCAAACAACTAGAGACTCGCTAACAATGGCCAGAGATAATTTCGTCCATTTTATAGCCTCAGATTGCACTCTGTCAACGACAATTGTACCTACACTCATTGATATAGAGTACGTAGACCCAAAAGATTGCGCGAGAGTAATCGCAAGAAAGGACAGGTGATCGTGTCCAAGGTTGGAAGCACCGAAATTTTTAGCGTCGTGACATTGAGTCAGGTTGAAATTTAAACGCTGAGAATTTCCGGGACAGACGACGGATTGAACAAACTATCGGCGAATTCCTTTGAAATAAAATTCGGCGGAAGTGACGTCACTTTCACGCTCTGTTCTGGAGAAGTTCAAATATCACCTCCTGAAATTCGAAAAGGGATTATTAGGGAGTATCACAGCAGCCTAGTCGAAGTTCACACGGGCGTGAAGAAGACGTATCGCCGCATACGAAACCGTTTCCTCTGGCCTAAGATGAAGAGGGACATCCAGGACTTCAATCGAACGTGCCACAGCTGCCAAATGAAAAAATTGGTGCGCATAAAAACGCGCCAAGCGATGATAATTACGGATACGCCCGCGGATGCGTTCGATAAAGTGGCTCTGGATATAGTGGGGCCTCTTCCTCTCACGCCAGATGGAAACCGATACGTCTTCACGATGCAGGATAACCCGACCGAATAGTGCATCGCACTACCCATTACCAATAAACGCCCACAGTGGGAGTCTGTAACCCATACGTGGCGCGTCCCCGGGTGGCGGATAGGGGAATGCTCGCTGGAAACACAGGGTAGGGTTGAAATAAAATAGGCCCCGCGGACCAAACAGACTGGGTGAAGGACACACCAAGAAAAAACCACGACCTCTTCCTGTTGCGGCCCTGTGCCGAGGGTTCCTGCTGAATACGGTTGCACTACTCAATAAGCAGTCGCAGGTAATGTCCAGGGATGGTCCCGAAGGAAAAACCTCCAAGTCAAGGCGTTAATCCACCGTGCCGAAGACTGCGTGGCACCAGGGGTGTGGTGTACCAAACGGTATCTCGAGGATACCAGGCAAAGGGTGAAGCCTGATGACCTTGGTGTAAAAATCAAGGGAGTCAGGCAAACAAGAAACGGAGAGGTCCTTGTGGAGCTCGGACATAGTACAGAGGGCAGGACCGAATTTTCGGCTCCTGTTAGGGAGGCGGTTGGGGTGGGGGGTATCGTGCGCGAGCTCGTGCCCCGTACCGAGATCGAAGTCTTGGACCTCGATCCAACAACGGAAGCCTGTGAAGTCGAAGCGACTGTGAGAAGCCGCTTCGGTAACGAGGGTGCTGGAGAGGTGAAGGTCAGCCTCACGAGAAGAACCTTCAGAGTCAATCTGAAGGCTTTCGTGGAGCTGGCCGAGGAACTGTCCGCGAGGTTAGTACGCACAGGACACCTGAAGGTGGGGTGGGTGTCCTGTCGTGTACACAAAAAGACGGAAAAGGTTCGGTGCTACCGCTGCCTTGGCTTCGGCCATATGGCAGCCGGTTGCGATGGCCCAGAACGTACAGGGGTCTGCTGGAGATGTGGCAAGGAGGGCCATAAGGCTGCGGCGTGCGGAAGTTCGCCGCAGTTCTTCCTCCGCGCCACAAACGAAGATAAGCCCCGGACAGATCATCGTCCCGGGACAATGAGGTGTAGGGCGTTCCGAGAGGCAACCTTGTCGAGAAAGCCTCAACGACGCGCTACCTAGACGAACAATACCCAACCAGGATGCCGAAGGCCGACGAGCCCGTTGTGTGGTACCACCACACTACTGAGGACGATGCGTGCATCCTGGTTGGATGATGATCGGAAGAATGCCAAGCTGGCGCTCAAAAGTGGAAGTCGAAGCACGACTTAGTGGCCTTACCCCTATGTCCTTGAAGTAATGCGAAAGCGGTTCCGAGGACTTGGGTTGGCGGGAAGAGGAGGTGAGTTTAGTGGGTATTACCGTTTTTAGGTCGAGTCCCACACTCAGTGCGTAAATGCATTCTTACCTCCTCTTCAAAGAGAAAAAAAAAATTACCAATAAACGCGTGTTTACTGTCTCAATGATTTTCGCTCAGCGACTCATTGCCGTAGGTTCATGGTAGGCGATCTAGTTTTAGTATTAAACGAAGCTAGAGAAATCGAAGGTAAACTAGATCACCTTTATGACCGTCCTTATCCCATCATAGAGATTTTGGATAAACATAACGTAAGGTTGCAGTTATCTGTCGGAAGCCGAGTATGCAAGCACATGGACAAACTGAAAAGATACTATATGTATGAATTGTCAGAGTCCGACGCATCCTTCTAATCGCCTAATTTGTCCACAGGAAGTCAACATTCCTAATTTCTTTCCATAATTAGGTAAACACGAAACTAACAACAAGAGCGATGGCGATCCTTGCATAACTGATGTCTGAACATAGTCCTGCAGTAAAAAGTGGAGCTTTAGCCCCGCTTCATAGGCGTCGAAAAGGGCTGAAATCATGCATGTGTCTTAAAAAGTATTATAATTTGTGAACAATTTTTTTTCAAAGTGGCCTTAAAAAAAGACGGCACTATCTGCGATTTCCGTCATTGCGTGTTTGAACGTAAAAAATGATCTACAATCTAGATCTGCAATGATTTTCGAAGTGACAAGACTTTCGAAAAAAATTAACCTCAGTGCACCCGTGATTAAGTAACGAAAATAAAATGTTATAATAAATGAAGTAATGTAATGAAAATAGATCTACATCTACATCTATCTACATCTATCTAAATCTATCTAAATAGATCTATATCTACATCTAGATCTAAATCTACATTTCATCAATTTATGCTATGGTCACTCCAACATTGATTTAATGAAAAAAAAATTCTACGAGGAAATGGCTGGCTGGGACATTTGTTTAATGAAATTCTTATTAACGATATATATTATTAACTTTTAATCAAGTTCAAAGTATATAAATGCCTTTGAAGACAACTCTTAATCACTTTTGGTCAGAAAAATCAAACAACAGAATCAGAATCAGAATCAGAACAACTAATTTTTTGAGAATTTGTTTATGAAATTTTGAATAAAAATATTTAATGTTAACTTATCCCAATTTTTCGTTGTAAATTGTCGCACGCTTCTGAAAAATCTCAGTAACCGCCGCGAAGTAAACAATTTTTCGTATGAGAAAAATACAATAGGAAGAATTTGTTTATAAACATTTTTTATAATAATTAAGTTAAATATCTTCAGAATTACTTCCGTTCTTTGAGTGCATATGCAACAATTACAGCTAATAGTGAGTTTCTTTATGTATTTTTATTTTTCTATTTGTTTTATATAATATTGCTCTGTACAAAATAACAAATCGCAAACCACTGTTTGCTGACAAATTTAATGCTGAGCATTCATAAACCAAATTTTTTAATCAGTCAAAAAATACGACCTATGGGTGATTATAAACAGTAAATTCCTATTCTAGACAACCATGCGGCGCTTGTCAAGAGTGGGATAACTACGCATTTTGCTGATGCGCCTCCACTGAATATAACTTAAAATGCGTTCGAAACTGTGTGGCGTACGGCGTGTGCGTCGGCGTTGGCAACCAAGCGTGTACAGGAAGCTTGGGAAGATAGCACCCCAAATTTGGAATATCCAATTTATTTTGTTTGTAATCGTTTGTCCGTCGTTTGTCAGTGTTTGTAGGTCAACTTTCGGCGTTTGAGGGTACAAATTGTAAAAGTTATTAATATTTCAAGTTTGGGGTGCCAACTTCACACTAGCAATTGAAATATGTTTGCTAGCGCTCTAATCTTTAATATTTTACCAATTTTTGTGTGGAATCGTTTTTCGGTGTTTCCTGGCCAACTTTTGACGTTTTTTGTTCAAAATTGAAAAAGATATTGAGTTTTGAAAAATTGATTACACCCGGCCAACGCGCAACTGTTTCTGCGCAGGCGGTACTCGTATACTTGTCATTAGCGCGAAAATTTAAAAACGTAGAATGACATAAATATAAAAACAGTTTTTAGTTTTGCCTCATCAGGTTAAATATGTATAACAGATTCACGAAGGAATAGCAAGGAGTAGTATCCCTGTACGTGGGGAGTGGGACGAGCGACGTCCAAGAATTCGTTAATGCTTGCAACGAATTAAAACTCGTATGCTGCCCCGTGCACATGCGCACTGGCGGTTGCCATGCAAACGATGTCAACAAGAGTTTGAAGTTTCAAACTTGTGTCAGCTTGTGTTTTGAAAATAATAACCTACAATATTTTTTTCACTGAAATTAACTTTATCTCTTACTTACGGAATCCATCAATGATTATAATAATGTTATTGTAGTACTTACACTTTCCAGATCCTTTTCGTATTTTTGATGACATTTTCCTTCTCGTTTTTAATTCAGGAACGTGATATACACCCAACAAAATAAAAACACAAACGAACATAGCCTACATATGCATCGAAATGTCAAAATATAACATAGGGGAGTGGGTATAACACGTGACTGCGAAAATAGCTCTGCGCATGTGCACGGGGCAGCATACGAGTTTTCATTCGTAGCAGGCATTAACGAATTCTTGGACGTCACTTGTCCCACCTCTGCTCACGAAACATATAGGGTGATACCACTCCTTACTATTCCTTCGTGAACAGAGTGTACTTGAGTGAATATATTTTTTTCGACTGCATTTTTTGTAAGCAACTGTGTAGCTAAGTGCATTCATTTACCGGAGTGCTTATGATTATGATAACTTTTACCCACAATATCTTTTATTCTTATTATTATTTGGGTTTTCTTGGAGTTTATGAAATAATAAATTAATATGATGTTCTAAGAAAGGAAGTAAGGAAGCATCCTATCAAAACATGATTAATAACAAATTTGTACCTATTTTTTGGATGAACAAATTTTGTTTATGTCAGTTTTTTCGTAGCTTGTGTTATTCGTCCAAAAATTTTCTTTTTCTATTTTCAATGCTGGTTTTTACGAATAAAACAAAAACTACGCATCATATCAAACAGTAAATAATAAGAAATTTGTAGGTCTTTTTTATGTGCACAATTTTGGTCTATTCATCTTCTGTCGTATCTTGCACAGTTTAACATCAAAATGGAATTTTAGATTTTTGATTATTTTTTTGTGTGATCAAAATTTGAATTTTTGATTTTTCAGAAAATTTGGAAAGTTGTTATGAAAATACTGTAGGGTGTTCAAAAAGCAACGTTTTTTTCTTCTGACTTTTTTTCATATCGTGCGTTTTTTTGGCTTCAAATATTCATTTTCGTTTGTTTTTTGGAATTTTTAAAATGCTATAACTTCGATAATTTTTTTTTTTATCAGAAAAAATCATTAGGATATTTTGTTCTTATTTTTGAGTTCTACTAACAAGCGTACATAGAATTTTCAAATCTTTAAAAAAAGTGGTCTCAAAAATTTTCAAAATGTGCTCACTTTTTGAATTTTCATTCGGAATAGCTGATTAACGAACTCGTTCTTTCTATTTGGCCATAAAAAGTGTGCCAAAGCACAATCAAATCTGATAAATCTTTCGAAAGTTATCGTGCCTACACGATACTACAGACAGACATACAGACAGACAACTTCATAAAAATCGTTTTTTCTGACTCAGGAGGTCTCAAAACGTGGAGGTTTGATGAAAACCGACAATGTCAAATTTAACATAAAACTAATACCATCTCATTAGAATGAGAATGTGAAAATCAAATTTATGGAAAAACGATGCAAGGTACGAAAATAGATGTATGTATGTATGTATGTATGTATGTATGCATGTATAATATTAAGCCATTTCCCTTTCGGGGTTGGCGTGACACTACCCGATTCGGGTAGTGTTTCTAGTTGGATAGTTTCTTGTTGTAAATAACTACAAGTGTGGGCTCACCACACCCACGACGGGCCAACAGCACGCAGTATCATGAACAGTCACCCATCCAAGTACTAAATGCCCCTGTATGCTGACAACCCGTCGTACTAGAGACGTTCTCTTAAGGGAATTAAAAGAGGTTCACTAGGACAATAATTTTGCAGACTTTCAAGAAAATCGGAGACAACAAGTTTTTAGGCGGGTACACTTGACGAATTTTGCCCCATGTAGAGGTTTTGATAATTTTATAACCTTTGCAAATAAACTTTTTTTTCCATCGAAATGGAACACGAAGTTCTAAAATCTAAACAAATGTTTAACAAAATAGTTGGCTCATCAACGAAAAAAAATTAATTTTCAACTAGTTGTACTTTTAATCACAAAAGTTTAGAAATTTTCCAAAATAGACTAATTGTGTACAAAACAGTTTAATTTTTAACCTCTTAATACGAATTTTCGAAAAAAGTTCATTTCCAATCAAATAGTTGAATTATCAACCAAGCATATGAATTTTCTAGCAAGAAGATTTATTTTCTACCAAAAACATGAATTTTCAACTCTAATTATAAACTTAAAAAAAAATAGCTTTTTAATGGAGTAGATGTTTGTAAGTTTCTCGAAATTCGAAAAGATTGTAGAAAATTTCAGATGTGTCAAAAAAGAATCTAGATAATTGGAATGAAAACTTGTTTAATTTATTACAAGAGTTTACAAAATTTTAGGAAAATTTTAAAACAGATTAAAAGATTTTAGGTGTTTTTAAAATATTTAATATATTTTAATATAGTAATATTTGTATACCATTAAGCCATTTCCCTTTCGGGGTAGGCGTGATACTACCCGATTCGGGTAGTGTTTCTAGGTGGATTGTTTCTGAACTACAAGTGTGGGCTCACCACACGCACGACGAGCCAACAACACGCAGTAGTATTCCCGAATGGTCACCCATCCAAGCACTAAACGCGCCCAACACTGCTTAACTTCAGTGATCTTACGAGAACTGTTGTTTTCAGCGTGGTATCGCCGTTGGCGATAATAGATGAATGAACAAAAATTGTGCATTCAAAAAAGATTTACTTTGTCATCAATTTTTCTTGTAAGAATACATTCAAAATGAAAAAAATAACTTTTTTGAAAAATGGCACAAGCTAAAATAAAATTTCAGCTAATACAATTTGTCGCCTAAATTATATCATCATTCTTCATTTGAAACCAAATACAAATTTAGCAATTTGTATATGAAGAACATATAACACGAAACACAAAGAGCGCGATCAATGTATTTGAGAACGCGAAGCGCGACGACCAAATCGCGCGCCGTAAGTGCGCTCAATTTTCTTTGTTTCTATCATACGGTGCATAGAACCGAGCGCGGAACGCAAGGTTCAAATAATTTTCGAATCAAATATCGAGCGCGAAGCGCGAGTGTCTGGATGAGAATGTCTTGCTTAAGTTCGATAGAATCTTAAGTAAATAAAGTTCCTTCTTAGTCTAAAATAAAGACAAATATAACAATCACTTCATATGTAGAGGTTTTGATAATTTTATAACCTTTGCAAATAAACTTTTTTTTTCCATCGAAATCGAACACGAAGTTCTAAAATCTAAACCAATGTTCAACAAAATAGTTGGGTCATCAACGAAAAAAAATTAATTTTCAACCAGTTGTATTTTTAATCACAAAAGTTTAAATATTTTCAAAAATAGACTAATTGTGTACAAAACAGTTTAATTTTTAACCTCTTTATACGAATTTTCAAAAAAAGTTCATTTCTAATCAAATAGTTGAATTATCAACCAAGCATATGAATTTTCTACCAAGAAGATTCATTTTCTACCAAAAACATGAATTTTCAACTCTAATTATAAACTTTTAACAAAAAATAGCTTTTTAATGGAGTAGATGTTTCTAAGTTTCTCGAAATTCGAAAAGATTGTGGAAAATTTCAGATGTGTCAAAAAAGAATCTAGATAATTTTAATGAAAACTTGTTTATTTTATTACAAGAGTTTAAACAATTTTAGGAAAATTTTAAAACAGATTAAAAGATTTTAGGTGTTTTTAAAATATTTAATATATTTAAATATAGTAATATTTGTAAACCATTAAGCCATTTCCCTTTCGGGGTAGCCGTGACACTACCCGACTCGGTTAGTGTTTCTAGGTGAATAGTTTCTTGTACACGGAGAGAAGTAAACCAGAGCGGGTGCATTTTTCACCGTAACCGTTGCTGCGCCGACCACAAGAGTTCTGTAGAAAAATCATGTTGTGGCTGAGCAGCGACGGTGACGGTTGATGACGGAAATATTACTTCTACACCGTGACAGTCACTGCGCGCCACCGTAAAAGATTCTGCAGCGACTGTTGCGTCCGTCGCAGTAACAGTTACTGCCAGATTCCCGAGCCGTTTCGGTTACCACCGTAATGGGATTGGACGGTCTGAAGTCTAACGATATCAGTTGATCGTCGTCGCGCGTACTCGAATCTTTTTGTTTCGCTGTCACAAACGTCGAAATTTATCATATTTTCGAGTCATTGTTTGTTAGTTTGTAAGTTAAGCGTATAAGTGGCAGAGCCCAAAATCTGGCTTTTGTCTATCAAATGAGCCTTTAATGAGCCCTTAATTATGGCAAAGGTCTTACGTTTTCTGGGCAAAGTGGTAGTTCCAGGTTTACCCACATCGAAAAAACGGTGCGCGCAGTAATGCTTGCGGAGTAAACCGTACCTATCACTGCGAGTGGAGTAACTATAGCTACGCTGCGTATTACGGTCACGCTCCAGAACGGTTGAGGTTCGCCCGCAATGGTTCATGCGAGTGCAGCAACAGCTTCTGCCTCCCTCCCGCTCGCAAGTTCTGCGCGACGGCAGCGGACTTGGCAGTAACGGTCGCGGTTAACTCCTCTCCTTGTAGTAAATAACTACAAGTGTGGGCTCACCACACCCACGACGCCAACAGCACGCAGTATCATGAACGTTCACCCATCCAAGTACTAACCGCGGCCAACACTGCTTAACTTCAGTGATCTAACGAGAACTGGTTCTTTCAGCGTGGTATGGCCGTTGGCCATACCAATATTTAATATACAAAATATATTTTAATATTTAAAATATCTTTTAAACTGATTTTTCAATCTTGAAACCTTTCCAAAATCTTTAAAAAACTTCCAAATTTTATTTTCAAATCTTCTCTTTTTCTTTTCAGTTCTTTAACCCTTAGTGCCCCACTAAGTGTACCACAGACATTAAGGAAATTTTTAAATCGTTTTTATTGTTGAAAATTAATAAAACTATATGCAGAAAACAATTTTTATCATTTAAAACAATTCCAAGAGTACGAAAATATGCAAAATACGAATTTTAGGGAATAACTGTCTTTCAGAAATTTAGTCGGGCAGAAGCGCCAAAACCTACACTGTAAAAAAAGTTGGTGTAATTGTACATCGTACCACGATGGAATTTATTCGATCTGTGTGCGAGGATGTAAGTTTACACACTTTTGTAAAAAAAATGCAGGACGTGAATTTCCAGGACCACATTTCAATTTTGAGGTTATGCTCGTGAGGTTATAAATTTTAAAACACTCTGGCAGGGCAAATAAAGCGCATATCACTTTTCTTAGGTATCGTTTTGAATAAAAAAGACATCTTTTTTTTATTCACATAGAACTCATCACTATTAGAGCAATATTAGAGGCTCTGAGACGTAATTTTTTGATAAGGTCCAACGCGCCATCTCTTTCTGTCAGTTTGTCGATGGATTGTCGATTTATGTCCTGTTTGTATAATTTCTCAGGATGCCAAGACGTAACAATACTACCAGTGTGTGAAATTATGCTAGATACTGCAACTTTACCAAAAAAGTGTCAATTTACAAGTTCATTTAAATTTATTCACTGACGTAAACTTACTACGTGCCACACTGATCGAATAATTTCCATCGTCAGACATAGTAATTTTACATCGGACAGTTATTTCATACTGTTCCATGGGGTGAAATTGGAGTAGATCGTGAATTTCGGATCGACATTGGTAAATTTACCAGGTTATACGTTGTAATTTAAAATACACTGCTCGTGGAATTACAATCCAATTGTAAATATCACAAAAGATTTTTTCACAGTGTACATTTTGCTTTAAATTTGTTGAAATATTTTGACGTTTAAAATTATTTTTTCATCTTTACAAAACTTCTAAATATCTCTTAAACTTATGCGAATTTTCTCTAAAATTTTGTAACATTGCAAAGTAACAAAATTTTGCTTTACAATCTTCTATATTCTTTTCCGAAATTAAAGGAAATCATTTTAAATGTTCAAAAATGTTTTAAAATATTTTCTAGGAATTATTTTTTAAAATAAAAATCCAATTTAATTTTTCGCTGGAACTGTAACAAATTTTTTTTATCATCTTGAAGCTTTTTAAATTCCTTAAAAAGCTTCAAACTCTTGAAAAATCTTTATTTTGTTTAAAATTCTTTGAAATATTTTCAAATTTTTAATTATATTACAATCTTTTCAAAACTTTTAAAACCTCGAAATATCTTTTGAAATATTTTTAAGTTTTCTTAATATTTTTTACAATTCTTCCAAACTTAACAAAATTACCTCACCATCAAAGCTCAAATAATAAATAAGATATTGTAAGTTTTTGTCCGTAATTTGATTCTTCACATCTCTTTGAAAGTGTGATAACTGTAGAATCTATATATACGTTTCGAGTTACATTCATCTCAAATTTTTCCATATAAGAAGTTCATATATTATACGTATTTATACTATACTTTGGCGTATTTAAATGATTTGCTTGGCCCTAGCATCGAGGGCTGGGAATAATTTCGAATCCAGTGAGGGGTAGTGTCGCTGCACACTGGAAGGGGAAGGGTACACAGGTATCTGTGGAGGAAATGATGACTGCCCAGTAGTTGTTCAAGATTAGGACCAGGCTGGGTCAACTACGTGGGGGAAAAATGGTGCCGTTTTTAGCGCTATCTGTGTCGGGCGGCGAAACTAAGTCAGCGTCAATGTATTTGTGCACATGTACATGCATATATTGCTCTTGTGTGCGTCAGTATTTTATTATTTTAAGTAAAAAGGAGATAATAAATGCAAAATGAAGCAAATGAATAACATGAAATGATGAATGATAGTTCATTTTAATTTCAATCCTTATTTAAGATTTTTCACTTGCTTTAATTTGCATTCATTTGAAATAAATGCATGACACTGTATGTTGCATGAAACTGGAACACTGTTTTCAACTGTTTTGAACAACTGTCAAACACTTTTGCAATATGGCCGCAATGTATGCGGTATTACCTCCCTCTGCACCCCACACTCCGATTTCAGAAATGCGCGAACGCCATCTGTGTCGGGCAGTGAACTATTTCTGCACCCCTTTCTGCCTCTCGGACCGCGCGCCCTAGTTCGTTACGTTGCCGTTTTTGCCCATAGGAGTTGACCCAGCCTGATTAGGACAAGGCAATTAAAATATAAGCCTATTGGGAATGAAAACATCCACCGCGGCAAAAGGGGTGCTGCGGTGTCATATAAACATGGCCGCTGAAGCCATATTGATAATGTGGATTAGTAGCAATAATTCAATTTAAAAATGTGTTTAGGTTTAGAAAATTGTATTTTTGTACTTAGATAGTTTGTGCAGTTACGCAACAGCTACACCTGCAATCAATCAATATGATTAAAGGCCAAAATATCCTTATTTCTGGTACTATTGTAATGTACAGAGCTACCACAAAAACTCTCGAAAAAGTTGTAATTTATATTAATTGTGCCTTGAAACCAGTGCTTTAACTTCAGAACCACACGAAACAACAGGAAGGTTAATAATTAATGGTGGAATGTTTTTATTTATTTTCCCGCCATTTGTGCATTACAAGACCTAGGAATAGCGTCTCGCTTGAGAGATCGTTTTTATGCGTCTAGCTCTGTGAACCAGAAAAACATTAGATCATGGACGGTTACATTTTCGTTAAATAATTATATTTAATTAATAGTTAGTATAGAATGCTGGCAGTCAGTTATTATTTTCATTAAATGCAAGGAGCAGACAAGTAAAGTTACAATCTTTCACATTTAAATTTCTCAATCACACACTGTGCTTATCTACAACTTCAATTTTGTCAAATAAGTTTCGCCTTTTTATTTTAACACTTCCTATCGGTGGCACTCTATGAAAACTTAAATTGAGATATTTGTATTCTCTTTGGAGTTACAGCCACTGACGCAACAACCTCCGAAACTTGTTGATTTCCGATACTGATGTGCAAATTCCACTATTGTAGCAAATAATTATCAGCTCGAAAGTATTTTGCCCATCAGAGCTACATCCCAGCAAAAAAGAAAGAATTGATACGGATTGGGGCGTATTAACATTTTTGCAATGCGCGTGAATCCCGTTTTCTGATTCGTTCGAACGCATTGAGACGCATTAAGATGAATTGAGACAACGCGAATTGAATGCGTGTGAATTCGTATGAATGCGTGGTCGAGGTCAATCAGAAAAAAAAAATTAATAAAAAGTGCGTGCGTCGAGACTTGAAACAGCGATCCCTCGCGTATCAGTCCAGAGTACCCGCCACTGAGCTACGAGACAATTTACTAAACATTTACAATAAATTCTATATGCCCTGAACGTTGGGTTTCCTGTTACGGATTAAATTGTATGAATCAACACTTGCTGAAATTCGCCGTGACGCATTGGGGCGAATTCAAGTGTGTATTTTACTCTCACGAATTCAGACGCATTGACTAATGTTGACGCGTTTGCGTGCTGACGCATGGAAGGGTATTCACTGACTCCAGACTTTTGCACTGTATTTGTACGTATAGAAAGATGCAAAATTGAAATACCGTCTTCACGGATTTACATGCATTGACACATAGGTCCAATGCGTCATTGCCGCAAAGCGGGATTTGCAGGGTGTCTTAGTCTTTTCAATTCAATTCGTATCAATACTTTCTTTTTTGCTGGGTTATTACAGCACTTCTTTATTCAGTTGGACGATCATTACACTTAAACGCTATGTTTTTGCTGGGTTTCGTGATGTTTTACGTGTATTTAATATGTCATCAACGGCCATATCGGTTAGTTCGCGTATGTCCCGACAGTGTCGCATAGCATGTTTAAATACCCAATAGTTTAAGCTTCACATCCATTTCTCATTTTACGACCAAGTAGTCTGTTAATTTGGCGATGTACCTTGCCAGCAGGGGGTCCTTTGTGCTACTGAAGAATAAAATACGAAACATACAATTTTTTCAATTTTGCAATTAGCAAAAAAGTGTTTTTCAGGCTATGCATAGTAGGGTGGGCCGAATTACACATAAGTTACCAAATCGAATCGCAATAGCACACAAAAGTTGCTACTCGTCGCCCTGATCACAATAAAATTTTTTTTCTTAAATCGGACCATATCTTCTGTCGCACATCGCGTTCAAAGTTTCGAAAAATCGTGAAAAATTGAACACGTTTTGGGATTTATTCTTAGTAAGTTATAGTAATCGAATTTCGTTCCAAATCGGTATTTGACCTCTTCTAAATATCTTTTGACTGAAAAAAACTTCCCCTTCTCATCCCCCTCCCCTGTAAGGGTGGGGGGAGGGGCAAATATCGTAAAAAGCAGCCATTTTAAGGTCGTTATTTTCTTCGTGTGAAGTGTGCTGGTGCCAACCAGACAAGTCGAGACGTGTCGAATTTGAGTGTTTTACTGCGCATCTTAGTGTTGATTAGAGAAGGAGTTTGATTGACAATGACGCCGAGGACGCTCGTTCAAAGATTTCATTGTCCTTTATTTGGACCGCCTAAAACTCTGAACAAACAGATTCTTTCTGCAGCAGCTAATGTAGATTGCTGATGATATAGAGTCCATTTACATTACGGCATCTTTGCCAGAGGTCTCTCGCACGAGAATTATACAACTTATCAAAACTCTTCACGATAAGTATTACTACATCCTTAACAAGTTAAACAGGGACAAAAAATACCTGAACACACAGAAAGAGTACACCCCATTCATTTATGACTGTCAAAAAACTTTATTTGACAGTCAGAAATGTATTGTGTGTACTCTTTTTGTGTTTCCAGGTATTTTTTGTCCCTGTTTAACTTGTTACGGATGTAGTAATACTTATCGTAAAGAGTTTTGATAAGTTGTATAATTCTCGTGCGAGAGACCTTTGGCAAAGAAGCCTCAGTGTAAATGGACTCTATATCATCAGCAACGACATTAGCTACTGCAGAGAAGCTGACATCCTGTTTTGGACTGGCCGAAGCTAGGGCTAAATAATGTCTAACATGCTGGCAGTGTAGCAAAACATCAGCATGTGAAGGAAGAATCGGTTTGTTCAGATTTTTAGGCGGTCCAAATAACGGACAATGAAATTTTTGACCGAGCGTCGTCGACGTCATTGTCAATCGAACTCCTTCTCTAATCAACAATAAAATGCACAGTGAAACACTAATATTCGACACGTCTCGACTTGTCTGGTTGGCACGTTGCGCGCAGCGGTAAGGTGAATTCCTAGAACCGGCTGCCGCCCACCTAGCTTGGCCATTGGTCAACTAAGGAAAAATCCCAAAACGTGTTCAATTTTTGACGATTTTTCGAAACTATGAACGCGATGTGGACCGGAAGATATGGTCCGATTTAGAAAAAAAAAATTATTGCGATCAGGACGACGAGTAGCAATTTTTCCACGCTACTACGATTCGATTCGGAAACTTTCGTGTAATTTGGCCCACCCCAATGCATAGCTTTACCGAAAAATCAAGTAGTATGGTGTTGTAATTTGGCCATATCATCAAACATGTTAAACTGTCATAGAGCAATAAATCGACTGCTCCTACTTAAATATTCGTTTCCAATTATTAATTTATTTCAATTGGTTCAAAACTGTAAATTAAAAAATTTAAAATAGCTTATTCTATTGTCAGCAGAAAAATAAAATTCATTAAAATAAATTGTAACGTGATGGCTAGTACCCGTTACGGATCCATCCCCCAACTATCATGATTTATTGAACGAAACTAAATATTGACCACGATTTTCCAATGGCCGGCACAAGCTCAAATTTAGAAATAAGGTCATATTAGAAATTAAGGGCATGTGACACAGCCAAATACCTACATTACCGACCTCACTTTTTCAACTTTCCAATTTTTTTTTTTAATCTTAGAACTTTTTTTGTAAATAAAATATCGGGCTGAAACTTTAGAAAATGTATGAGAAGACAATACACTACGTTTACTTACCTTATTCGAGGAAGAACTTCGCAAAAAATTATTTTCGAAGAAATTAAAACTGGGTGCATTTTTTGAACCGAAGAACTTTTTTATAAGTAAAATATCGGCTTCAAACTTTGAGAAATGCAAGAGCCGACAGTAAAATACGTTTATGTACATTATTAGAGTATAAAAGATGTAAAAAGAAAAATTCCAACTAAGTGTCAACTCCGGTTCCACTTGCTAGTTCGGTCAGTATTTGCGATGGGCACGACAATGCGAAGTCTGGCGGCCACTAATCGAAGCTCTATCAGCTGGCTCGTCTACATCTGAAATATGGGGTCCACGCTGTCAAAGATTGATGATGCGGTGTTCTTACAATAATATTTTTTGAAAGTTGTGTCCAGCATAAAAGTTGACAGAAATATGATGTTTCAATCTTGAATTATGTAAGCACTGAAATCGCTATTGGTCTCGTTCAGTGGCCGCCAGACTTCGCATTTTCGTGCTCATCGCGAATACCGACCGAACTGGCAAGCGTTGTTGACATTTAGTTGGAATTATTTGCATTTTTATACTCAAATGATGTACATAAACGTACTTCACTGTCGGCTCTTGCATTTCTCAAAGTTTGAAGCCGATATTTCACTTATAAGAAAAGTTCTTAGGTTCAAAAAATGCACCCAGTTTTAATTTCTTCGAGAATAATTTTTTTCGAAATTCCTCATGGAATAAAGTACGTAAACGTAGTTTATTGTCTTCTCATACATTTTCCAAAGTTTCAGCCTGATATTTTATTTACAAAAAAAGTTCTTAGATTCAAAAAAAAATTTGGAAAATTGAAAAAGTGAGGTCGGTAATGTAGGTATTTGGCTGTGTCACATGCCCTTAAGTTAGGAATTATGGAAGCAAAATTGTTCTTTGGTTTACAGGAATGAGAGTGAATTTAGCTTGATAAATTTTGAGTATAATAGTACCAGATAGATTATTTTAGGGAATTAGAAATTAAACAAATGTAAAGGATTATTACCTAGTAGGCCCAGCTGAACATTCCTGTACAGGAACCTGTGCAGGAACCTAACAGGTTCCTTTGGAGGTTCCTGCACAGGTTCGTGTACAGCAACGTACGCAGGTTCCTGGTACACCGGTTCCTGCCGCGGATCCTGCGAGGCAACTTGCGCATGTTCCTGCACAGGAACCTGGATATTCAAATACCTTTACAGGTTCCTGTATTATCGTGGATGTTGCTGCAAGAAATTCCCTAGGAAGGATCCTGTACAGGTTCCTGAGCAGGTGGGACATATATATATATATATATATATATATATATATATATATATATATTCGGCCATTCGGTTTCGGTTTCGATTCCCTTGGAATAGAACCGAAGGGCTTATGACAAAGCCACCGAACGCGTCCTCGGGTTGCGGATAGAGGGTCCCCGTACCAAGGGTTTCTGCTGAATATGGGTACAATAATTAATAAGCAGTTGCGGACTATTGTCCAGGGATGGTCCCGAAGGAATAACCCCTAAGCGAAAGTGTGAGAACCGTGCCGAAAGCTGCATGGCACCTGGGTGAGGTGTCTTTAAGGGTGACTCTGGGATATCGGGCGACGTCTCAGAGTATCAGCCTTATCCTTGCACGCGGGGCTCTACAAGGATTGACAAACCCTTTCCCTAGCTGCTCGTGGGAACAACAATGAAACCAACAAACCACCAAAATGTTGTAGATGCAGTTCAACACGATCGAACGCGCAGAGCACCCGACAATGGATCGGCAAACAATGCCGATCATCCTAGAGTTCGGGATGCTGAAAATAATTTAGATGGAAACACGACGACGAACCGGCGAAACGCCCACATTCAGTGGACGGATCAACTTAAGAATGACGTGCTAGACTGCTACGATGCCAGTATTATCCCTGTTCGCGGAGGCTTTAAGGCGCGTATGCATACTCTGTGGTGCCAGAAACACCCAGAGCTTCAATACGTTTCGCATCAGTCTTTGCGAAATCAAGCCGACTACCTCCGGAAAAATGGATATGTACGCGGAACGCTTCCTCAACCGCTGCTTGAACAAGCTGCAGACGAAAATGAAACGACATTAAGACCAACCGCAGAAAGCAGGCACCTTCTGGAAGATGATCACAATTTCAGTACAAGGTGGAACATCAACATGCAAGTTCCTCTTAAGCCCCAGGATCTGGCTGAAATGGATGCCTTCCTTCGTGGAGATATCTCGCAAGAGTCCGACCTCTGGACCATCAATTGGTGCTGCGAGAGCTTTGGCTGATTCAAATCGAAGGCTGAAACCGACGATGGATCAGAAGACCAGAAGACGCTTGCATCAACTGAACAAGAAAATTGGATGGGCAAGACAGAATGCGTCCCGTGTTCAATGTGTGATTGACTACATAACATCTAGTAGACCGTTCACGGAAAGGGTTCGAAAGTTCGCCCAAGAACTAAAGACCTTGAATCACACACTGAACAAGTCAAAGCTGCTGACAATCAAGCAGCATATTGTTGACAAAATAAGGCTGTTATCTGACGCAAGGAGGAGGATACAGAAGAGGGAGAGATGGAACAGGGAGAATCAACAGTTTCTTGCTGACCCATCACGCCTCTTCAGTGATCCCCCTGTTTTTGTAAAAAATCAACCCAAGCCCAAGGAGGTAGAGACTTTTTGGAGAGAGATGTACAAGATCCCGAAAACACTAGAGTTGAAGGAAGATACTGACAATATCATCCGCTTCAAGGAGTTTTGCGACAGCCTCATAAAATTTGAGGAGGAGTGCCCATCAGTCACTGCCGAAGAGGTGAAAAAAGCACTTAGAGGCACGAAGAACTTTTCCGGTGCTGGACCAGATTGTATCAAGAACTTTTGGTGGAAGAAGTTTACTTCTACACACCAACATTTGGCCCGCATATTCACCTCATATTTAAAGTCGGAGATGCCCATTCCGCAGTGGCTAGTGTTAGGACGCACTATACTCCTACCGAAAAAAGGCGACTTGTCCAAACCAGAGAACTACAGGCCAATAACTTGTTTGAACACACTGTATAAGATTTTTACAGCTATCCTAAACAACAGGATTGTTCGACGAATTGAGCCTGTATGGCGAGAGATGTACGAACAACGTGGCTCGAAAAAAGGTGTAGCAGGCTGTCGAGAGAACCTGCTGATTGACAGGTGTGTCTGTAAAGACGCTACAGTCCATCAGCGCGTCCTGTCAATGGCCTGGATTGACTACCGGAAAGCTTTTGATTCAACCTCTCATAGACTTATCATCTGTCTGTTGGAAAGCTTGAAGGTACATCCACACATAGTGAGATGCATAGAGAGATTGATGCCTCTTTGGAAAACTAGATTTACCATCTCATCTAGGAATTATCGTCTGACGACGAACAACGTCACCTTCCAGAGGGGCGTCTTTCAAGGGGATAGTATGAGCCCTTTACTTTTTTGCATCACACTTTTGCCTCTATCTCTTGCACTACGAAATTCTCCTGGATACCTCTGTGGCGACACTAATCAGCGTGAGCATAAGGTCACTCATGTATTCTATATGGATGACCTGAAGATCTATGCCGCTGGTAAAAGCAAACTTCAAACTGCTTTAAATATCGTCAAGAACTACACAGGAGAGATTGGGATGGACTTTGGTTTGGACAAGTGTGCCAAAATTCATTTGAAGAAAGGAAAGATTACTGGCGTTCCCAAGGACCCTGAGCTTGTGGATATAAGTGTTATTAGACATCTCAACACTGGAGAGACCTATACATACCTGGGCGTGCCTCAAAGCCGCATTCAGGACGTAACATCAGTGAAGGAGTCTCTCCGAAGCAGATACAAGCATCTTCTTCGACAGATTTGGTCTTCCAATCTGTCGGCGTTGAACAAGGTATCTGCGACTAACATGCTTGCCGTCCCGGTTCTACTCTACTCGTTTGGGGTGGTTCAATGGACGAAGAACGAGCTTAAGGCCCTTGATGTCACCACGCGTAAGATCATGCATATGCATAAAAGCTTGCATATCAATTCGTCAGTTCCGCGATTATACATTTCACGCCAGCAAGGCGGACGCGGACTTCTGAATCTCCAGTGTCTTCATAACCGAATTGTTTTGAGTACAGCTTACATCGTTGCGAATGGCAGAGATCCTCTCCTAAAGATGGTCAGAAACCACGAGATGATTGGCGAAGGGGCGTTCCTTTACAAAGCCGCGGAGCAAGCTGCTGAGACCCTTGGCCTGAATTTTAACATCAGAAGTGAGGAAAGTGCATTACTCCATCTAGATGCTTCACGTCTAAAAGCCGAAGTAAAGAAAGCAGAGGTTGGAAAATTTCACCAAGAGCTACTCGACAAGCAAATGCACGGAAACTTTCACAGAAATGTAGAAAAACAGTCCTTGTCGAAGGAGCAAACTTTTGCTTTCCTCAAATCATCAGGGCTCAATTCAGGTACAGAGGGCTTCATTTTCGCATGCCAGGACGGTGTAATCTCCACCTTAGCATACCGCGCCCGCATTTTATGTCAAGAAGTTCCCAGTGATAGGTGCAGAGCGTGTCATGCACACGCTGAGTACCTAGAACATATACTATCGGGGTGTCCGACCCACGCAGGAACAACGTATATCTATAGACATAATGCGGCCCTAAGAGTACTTTATTACCACCTTTGTCGCTCTTACGGTGTTGGTCGCGACCCTGCCCTGCCGAACGCTCCAAGGGATATAGAGTCAATTGTCCGAAACGAGAAGTGCCAGATTTTCTGGAACTACGATTTTCGGGCAGCAGTCTCCGTTGCGCACTCGAGGCCTGACATTGTTCTCCAAGACTTCGAGAAACGAACTATATTCGTGATCGAATTCTCGGCTCCATCCGAATACAACATCACTGCAAAGGAGAAAGAAAAAGAGGAGAGATAGCAAGACCTTAAAAGAGAGCTGCGTCGACTGTACCCAAAATATTCGGTACGAGTAATTGTTCTTGTGATAGGTGCTCTCGGAGGTGTGAAATTATCGCTGGTTCGTAACCTTAAAGCCATACCCGCGTGCCAAAAATATGCCAAGGCTCTTGCGAGATGGATGCAGAAAGCTGTCATCCTTGGGTCGCTTCGTGTCCTCAAGACACACGAGGGTTTCGCCGGCCTGTCGTTGTGATTTCGTCGTGCCCTGTGACCACCCATCTCACGGATGTGAGACGTGGCCATAGGTGTATTTTACCGCGGTTCTACTGGGGGCCATTGACATTTTTT
>CAKNXH010060024.1:0-43715 GCA_932178445.1 Andricus quercusramuli | reverse complement strand
GTCTCAAACTCTCAGCTAATATAAAATAATCTCTTGGCCATGATTGCGGAAAACAATTAGTAGGACGCCATAATTACAACGTATGGCCAATACCTACAACTGGTGACCCCGACACGGAACGCTACACCACAACTCATACGATGGGTCGGACCGAGACCTAATCCACGCATTTATTTGGAAAAATCAAAAATTAAGGACGCAACGCCAATGGAAATAAAAATTTTGGAGGATTATTGAATGGACTCAAAAATTGAGGAGGCAACGCCAATCCTATCATAAAAGAGAGGTTGCGATTATATCTCGAAAACTGAAGCAGATTATCTCTTCACCTATTGGTTGGATTTAAATTCGTCGCCTATGCTTTAGAATCGATATTAGAATCGAGAAGTGCGGTCTAGAATCATTTTTAGGTTAAGAACAGAGCTGCGTATTATGAGCCAAGGCATGAGGACTATTCATGTGCACATTGATCATCGATTATAGCTGACGATATGGTCGTAAGAACTCATCGCATGGGGGGAGGTGGCTCCTAGATGATGGTGACTAAGAATTTGCGGCGTTGTGCCGGCTATGTACGTACCCTGGTTCCCCCCTTACCAATTGAGGGTGACACCACGTGACACCACGAGTCACTCACGCTGAGTGTGAGTTCTTACGTCTTATGGTTGATTCCCGAGTGATTCTTTTGGTGGTGGTGAATGCTGGGGATACAAGTCGAGTCCGGAGTTTGAATTGTACAATTTTGACTGACTCTTAATCCATTTAAAATTAAACAATTTACATATTTTAAAATCAAATATTGAAGTTTTCAAAAATTTATATCTTCAGTACTTAAAGAAATGAAAACGTTCAATTTAATAAAAATTTCAAGTTTTTGTAAAATATTGTTTCAGTCTACAATGTTTTAATTTTTATCCATTACGTATACAGCATTGCAAATTATAACGTGGATTTACAGTGTTATAATTGAATCTAAGTCTTTTAACTATAAAATTGGTAAAAGTTTGAAACATTTACTTTTTCACTCTGAATTAGTAATTTAAAATTGTTTAACTATACAGTTGAAATAGATTTAATTTTATACATTTTGATTATTCAACACCTTCACACAACATTTTTTATAACAAAATTTAAACCTAAGTTAAAATTACAATCACAATTCTAATTCAAATTCAAATACTATTGTCCTCAACAGTTACAATTGTTTAAACCTTATCTACCACACTTCTCTGATATAACTCTTTTGTCGAAAATTAATTTTTTTTGCTGAAAATTCAACTATTTCTTTAAGTAGACATCAATTTCGTGAAATGGTCATCTATTTTGTTGAAAACGCAATATTTTTTACTCCAAATGTTCGGAATGTAAAGCGTTTCTAATCGAATCATACAAAACGTGTTTTGTCCGAAATTGGTAATATTTTAGAACACCCGCCTCACTTCTCCAACCTTATTTAAAATAAATTGATATAAAAAATATTTAAAAAATGTCTGATTCGAAAAACATAAAAAAAATCGTTCAGAATCTAATAATACAGAATATACTGACAGACATTTCTCTCACTCAAATCGAATTTTTTTATTCTTATTATTTACACTGTTCTACTAATTATCTTAGACGATATAATAAGAATAAAACGACTTCACTTTTTGGAAAATTTCATTGGTAAAAGCGATTAAATAACTTAATGCCCTTAGAATATTAATAACATACTGTGATTTTCAGGAAAACATGAGAGAAGGCATTTCTGTGTTAATCGTTTAATGGAACCTACTGAGATCTTTCTCTGGCTTGGACTAGATTAGAAATGAAACCAATATCAAATATTTTGATTTATAATATATATCTTTGTTAGAAACGATTAAATAACTCATAAAAAAAAATCTTTAGCTCGAGCAATCAGTGGCTGACTTAAACGCGAGATTTAGATCATGACGAAGAGAAAATCAATGAATTGTTTATTCGCTCAAGGGAAAGAATGCATGATAAACTATTTGGTAGAAAAATTAACTTTCTGTTAAATATTTATCCCTCTGACTTGAAATATCAACTTTTCCTTTTTAAAGTGTCCTCTTTTTATGGGTTGGAAATTAATTTCTTCTGGTAACAAAAAATTTCTCCTTTCGTAAAGTCTAACAAAGTAAAAATATGAACCAATAACTGGAAAGTATACAATGTGTAATATTAATGTATAATAATATGCAAACATAGTTGGACGCTGAAAAAATGTAAATCAATAATTGACAACAAAATTATTTATTGTTAATTCGTATGTTAAATAATGTGTTTTGACATATACATTTTACAGCACATTTGTGAAATGTTGCATTAAAAAAAAGGTAAAAGCTGAACTGCTCATCACATTTTGAAACTTTGGATAGTGGGGATAATATAAGAAGACATTCCCGGACAAGCGGTGCGAATGCTGGACAAGAGCGAAAATAAAGTGAAGATAAAATAATTAAAAATGAAATTAGTTGAAAAGGTGATAAAAAAATGTGCTACATTGTCCCACATGATGAGAGATTAGAACAAGTTGATAACTACATATATCTAGGTAGCCTATTCATTAGCGACGGATAGATAGAAGGGAAGTTAGATAGGCGCATAAAAGAGGATTAGAAAGTTATCGGCAGAGCAGGGTCCATTCTCAGTAGTGAAAATGTATCAAAAAAAGATAAAATGGCAACATGTATATACACAAGAACTCGAATATAAGGCCGACTGATTTAGTACTTCCTAGAACTGCTGGCTCACGCAGTTTCTCAGCGCAAAAGCAGTGTCAACAATGCGTCCCCACTAGTATCGAGCAATAAAATCGGGCAGTACGGGGAGCAACAAGCGGGAGAAAAATCCAACAGAAGTAGTTCATACAGCGCTGCCTGTTTACGTTTCCAACGTCTAATTTAATGCCACGGCCACTGCCAGGCAACCCCCGAAACTGGCCTTATATTGGAGTTCTTGTGCAGTTCTATATTTGTACCAACTGTGCTATAAGATAGCGAGACATGGACCTGTCAAGGAAAGGATAAGAGTAAAATTAACGCGATTATGAAACCTCTGCGCACAATTTGGTGCAAAAGAGACAATAGTTGACACATGGGAGATAAATCAGTTAAGATCGTTGGGACATGTTAAAAGAATGAAACATGAACGTCTAACGAAACAAGTGTATAAAGATAAAGTAAATGGCAGTAAGCCCAGAGGCAGAACGCAGAAAGACTGGTTAGAATGTGTAAATGAGACCTTAATCCGAAAAGACATAAGAAGCCATAGAAACAGGAGAGCTTGCATGAAAAAATGCATGGACGTGAAGGAAGAAAATTGTGACGACAAATGATTTATTAAAAGAATGTAAGTACAGTGAATGACGCGTGAAACAAAAGACCTTGAATAGTAATGGGCCCGAGTGGGGAATCTCATATAACAACCTTGTGAAGCACTTGGGGTGATCGCTAGAGAGATTGATCAGCAACCTGGGTCAGAGCAGTGTTGCGGAACTAACGTGTTATTTAAATGAATAACATGCATATTCTAGATCAATCTAAAACATATATACCTTCATCCCAACACTACTATTTTCCAACCTAGCGAGTCACGCCTACCCCGAAAGGGAAATGGCTTAATGGTATAATAAATCCGCCAAATACCATGCGAATGGTCACGTGATACTTTAGTATACGCCCTTCAGCGAAAGCTTACATAATCTAAAAATTAATTTAATTCATTATGAAAGATCAACATTATCAATGATATTCTGATAGAATGAATTAATGTAAAGCGTTTCTTTTCGAATCATACATAAGGTGTTTTGTCCGAAATTGGTAATATATTAGACCCCCCCCAACCCCCGCCAAACGGTACTTACAATGATTGATATCTGAATTTCAGAATATATACAGGGTGTTTTTTTTAACTTGAGACAACGAAATATCTCAAAAAATACGCATCCTACGGAAAAAATGTCTGGAATAAAAACTTTTTATTTTCGAGGGGGAAAGAAGATTTGTTAAAATTTACCCCACCCGCACCCCCACAGGAGGCAGGGGTGGGGGTAACTTTGTAATTTAAAATGGCAACCCCAATTTTTTATCACAGATTCAGATTCTCCTTTACGAAATGCGTAAGTTTTATTCGGAAAATTTGTTTCGATTCGCGATAGATGGCGCTGCAATTGTGAAACACGAAATTGTTGACACTACTTTTAGCTCTACCCAGAAATAACGACGCGGACGTAGTAGTTGTCTATTCCCTTCGGGGTGCTTAATTTCGGTGAGTCCCCTTGCCTCTCACCATCCATCGGGGTGCTTGATTTCGGTGAGTCCCCTTGCCTCTCACCACAGGGATGCTTGATTTCGATTGATTATTTTACAATAAGTGCTCAAAATGGTGTCCTCGCACTTCGATGCATTTGTTAATCCGAGCTTTGAAACATTCCACACAACTGCGAATTGTGTCTGGTGATATTTGTGCACAAGCAGACCTGATTCGCTCGATCATGTTATCACGAGTTGTGGGCACTTCTTGATACACGCGATTCTTTAGATAACCCCACAAATAGAAATCCGGCGCCGTAAGATCTGGCGATCTGGCAGGCCAATTTACTGGACCTCCTCTACCGATCCATCGTCCATTGAATTCGCGATTGAGTACTTCCCTCGCGATTGCCGCATAATGTGCTGGACAACCGTCATGTTGAAACCACATGTTGTGTCGCACTTCCAAGCTTAGGTCTTCCAGCAATATTGGAAGTTGATTTTCTAAAAAGTCACGATATTCTTCAACGTTCAAATTTCCATCAATAAAATACGGACCGATAAGTTGATCTCCAATTATTCCACACCAAACGTTCACGTACCATGGACGCTGATGCTCAACTTCACGCAACCAATGTGGATTTTCTACACTCCAATAATGCATGTTGTGCCGATTAACGTTACCATGGTTTGTGAAAGACGACTCGTCTGTGAAGAGTACTAGAAAAAAGAAATTCGGGTTTCCTTGTATCTGCTGAACCGCCCATTGACAAAATGTCACTCGGTTCTGAAAATCATTTCCATGAAGTTCTTGATGCAGTGAAATATGATACGGATGATAATTATTACGTTTTAATACCTTCCAAACACTGGATAGAGACATTCCGGAATCGCGGCTTAGTTGTCGAGTACTAACATGAGGGTCGTGAGTGAATGCAGCTAAAATTGCAATTTCATTATCAACTCCAGTAACTGTTACTTGACGCTTCTTTTTTTTCGGTTGTACACTTCCGTCAGTGATGAAGTTTCGGACAACCCGGTAAAAAGAAGCGCGTGATGGAACACTTTCTGGAAAGCGTGGAACATAAAGCGTGAGAGCATCATTGATATTCCTGCCACTTTCTCCATAAATGAGAATCATTTCAATCTTCTGTTGCTGAGATAGAATTTCCATTGTAAAAGTAATGAAGTAAGGTAAAGAGGAAATACAACGACACCCAAACCAACTCAAACGAACGTGACCAACAACAATAACCCAAACGAAAGCAACCAAAACACCCAAATCAAATGAACACAATCAACCTTCCTAATGAATAAACGTTAAGCACGGACAGACGCGATTATCGCTCGGCCGGAATGACGTCGAGGATTGTAGACAGTGGAGACTCGATGATATGTAATGTCTACATCCAAAATCGACTGTCGTCAACCAACTGCATTCGGGAATGGTTTTCGACAGTCATGTGTCCGGAGTGACGCAACCGGAGCAAAGCATCATTTCAGTGTAGCATTTTATTTTTGAAAAACGTTTCCTATGATAGCTTTCCAACAATTCTCTCTTTATAATCAAGTTAGCTCCTCTTAAATAAATTGCCGTTCGATTTCAATTAAATATTAGCAAAAATATAACTTCAAAGCGACGCTAACCATTTCCGTTCAAATTTTGAAAGTGACGCCAACAGTGAAAAATTAAAACAAACTTCGGAGCCAATTTTATAAATTCCTTGGTCGTTAGTCACACATTTATACAAATTACTCCAACATACAGAATTAACTTATATTCTCTCTTTTTATTAAATAACACATACAAAATTCAATTTCTTTTTCTTTATATTTGAATCTACGTTGCGTGTTACAATTAACACCTTGTGATACATTCAAAATTTTAAATTACCGATCTGACTAGATCATAATTACGGCGTTGCGAGCGTGCGCACATATGTATATTTTATCTTTTTACGAAACTTAACCCTCGAGTGTCGTGCAATATTTTATCACAATTCGTGATATTTAACGTGACAGTATTCCATTTATTCGCACCTTTTAGCAAGCGAACTGTTAGATTTACCTATTTATACGATTTACTTCTGCGATAAGTATTTTAACGTAGTGTGACATTTTTGTCAAATTTCGATTTTTATTTTGCCAAAGAGACCCGGTACGCAAATTTTTGACTTTTATTACCTGACACCCGGTTCTCTGTGTGCAACACTGTCACCATGCTCATTTTGAACAATTTTATCAAATTGTATGATTCTTTTATGATATTTGTGCCTTTTTATATATAAGTATGTGATTGTATCGTCTGATTTTTCGTAATCTGCCTACTGTATCATATGTCACATTTTTCCTCTATATTTTACGGGTTTTGGCAAATTGCTTTCGACCACTTCGTCGCGGAGAAAACTTTTTCTGGCATTTTGAAAAATTTAAGCCAACCAACCAGTATGGGGCTTCTCAAGATGCCTCCTGCTTTCCTTTTGACAAATTAATATAAATTCCACACAATATCACCTGCCAGAACAATATTTAATAACAAATTCAATATTTCAATTCAAAACAAAATTTCCTCTTTGCCAATACACTGGGAACGGCCTAATCATGCCCGACCCAAATCAACCCTCCAGCACGGAGCAATCCGACCTAAGAACCATCGTCGCAAAGCTCACCGATCTGCAGGTCGATCGCATTGACTCTTACGCGAATCCTAAAATCCCAATGTTCTATAAACAGGACCCGTTACGCTGGTTTCTGATTGTGGAAGCTTCGCTCGATCGCATGAGCATTAGGAAAGAAAAAGCAAAGGCAAACGCGCTAATTGCTCAATTAGATTCAACCTCAGCCCGAGGATGTTTACACGCAAATCAAAAACAGACTCCTCGCCACATACTTAATTTCAAATGAAGCTAGGCTCCGCCAACTTCTTAAGGGGGAGGTAGTAAACGAGGGGAAACCTTCCCTTATGTTAAAGCAATTGAGAAACCTTAACAACAACGCGTGTAACGACGACGTGCTCAGAGCAATTTTTTTGGACCAACTTCCCGGCTCCATTCGGGCTATACTCGCGATGTCGCAGGTCAGCGACCTCTCAAACCTCGCAACCCTCGCGGATAAAGTATGCGAAGCCTCAAAACCCATCCGGGGTTCAAACCTTCGCCGTAGCACCGCAAAGCTCCACCACTCAAAACGCGGCCAATTCATGCGCGACATCGTCATCACCCTCGTCAATCGACTCACTGGCAACCATAGTCAATCAACTGTCCAAGCAAGTTGAATCACTAACCATCAACTTAAATCAATCCGAGCAACAACGCGGTCGGCCCAACTTCCGATCAGAATCTCGCGGTCCTCGCAACCGAAGCAATTCCTCTAAAAATCAGAAAGCAGACCTATTTTATTACCACGTTCGCTTCCGCAAAAACGCGCGCAAATGCCAAGCCCCTTGCTCTTGGAAGGAAGGTCATAAACCGATATCGGAAAACTAATAGCGCAGAATCGAGTGGAGACTATCGATCTAGCGAAAAATTCAAGACGTCTCCACGTGCGGGATCGCGATTCCGGATTAATTTTCTTGATCGACACTGGCTCGGATGTATCCTTGCTACCAGCCGACTCACAGGTCTTAAAATCGAAACCAAGCGAACTAGCCCTGTTCGCAGCTAACGATTTGCGTGTTAACACTTTTGGCAATAAGCGCATCACGCTGAACCTTGATTTGCACTGCGAATTCAACTGGAATTTTTGCATAGCCGCAGTTCCATATCCCATAATCGGAGCGGACCTGCTGGCTCACTTCGGCCTGGTACCCTTTCTTCACGAGTCCAAACTCCTTGACACAAGAACTGGTTTATACGCCAAGGGTCTCCTCAAATCGACCCCAATTTTCGGAATCAGTCTAATGGATCGTTCGACTCCATTCTGTAAGCTTTTACAAGACTTTCCGGAATTAACGTCATCATCACTGGGAACAACCGCGACGCCTAATGACAAGGTCATGCTCCATATCATTACCACCGGACAGCCCGTTGCCGATGGAGCAAGGCGCTTAAGGTGGCAAAGGCCACCTTCAAAGACCTAGTTAAAGACGGTATTTGTAGACCGTCGAGTAGCCCGTGGGCTTCTCCTATTCATCTAGTGCGTGACAAGAACCAAGAATGGCGCGTGTGCGGCGATTACCGCAGATTGAACGCTGCAACCATTCCGAACAGGTACCCAGTTCCTCACCTCAACGATTTTTCAATCATTCTTTTCGCTGAGAAAGTCTTTTCCTAAATCGATTTGCACATGGCATATCATCAGATCCCAATCACGCCCGATGACATCCCAAAACTGCCGTCATCACTCCTTTTGGACTCTTTGAGTACACGAGGATGACGTTCGGGCTACGTAACGCAGGTCACACGTTCCAGAGGTACATCCACCAAGCTTTGGGGGACCTGGACTTCGTGTTTACGTACATCGATGATATCCTCATCGCCTCTTCTACCGATGAAGAGCATGAGAGTCATCTGAAAATCGTTTTTCAGCGTCTAAAAGAATACTCTCTCCGTATCAACATCAATAAGTGCCAGTTCGGCAAACCGGAACTCGAATTCCTGGGGTACACGGTTTCATACAAAGGTTGCACACCTACGCCCGACAAAGTACAGGCCATAACCAACTTTCCGAAGCCTACGAACGTCGCCGAGCTTAGAAGATTTCTTGGCATGGTAAACTTCTACCGTCGCAGCATACCGCATGCCGCACAAACACAAGAGCCGTTGAACGGATTCTTGAGCGACTCCCGGAAGAATGACAAAAGGGTTATCCCTTGGACTGACGAGGCAAATCACGCGTTTGAGCAGGTCAAACGAGATCTAGCTAACGCGACACTTCTTGCACATCCGTCACATAATGCCGAACCACGTCTGGTTACCGACGCATCAGACTCCGGCATGGGAGCGTCCCTGGAACAACGGGTCGACGGGGAATGGAAGCCATTGGCTTTCTTCTCACGGAAGTTTTTCCCAGCCCAGAAAAATTGCAGTGCGTACGACCGCGAATTAACGGCAATTTTCGAAGCTACTCGCTATTTCAAATATTTTTTGGAAGGACAAAGCTTCAAGGTCGTCACAGACCACACGCCATTAATTGTTGCCTTTTCGAAAAAATCGGAAAAGGCCTCTCAACGACAACAACGACAACATCTCGCTGGAGTGGACAATGTCGTGGCTGACTCCTTATCGCGAGTGGAGCCTATTCAAATACCGGCGGAATTCAGCATTTGCGAACTGGATGAAGCCCAAGCGTCTGACGAGGAGCGACAAACTCTCCTCAAAGATCCTAAGTGCTCTCTGAATCTTAAAATGATTCAATGGGACTCCGGGACATCATCAATCTTTTGCGATCTTTTAGGCGAAACCTTACGCCCGTGCATACCAAAATCACTGCATAAACGAATATTCCAGCTTTTTCACAATCCAGCGCACCATACGTCGAAACATTTCGGACTGGAGCAAGCAGTGCACGACTTGTCAGCAGTCTAAGGTTTCGCGCCACAACCACCTTTTACCGGCGGATTTTGTGGCACCAGATCGTTTCTCTCGGTGGCCCGAAGCAATACCGCTTCCCAACATCGAAGCTCCAACAGTATGTAGAGCATTTTTTGACCAATGGGTCGCTCGTTACGGTACACCGGAAACCCTCACGACAGATCAGGGGAGCCAATTTGAGGCTCAGGTTTTTAAGGCCTTAATGAAATTAATCGGCTGTAATCGCATACGCACCACTGCTTACCATCCTGCCGCAAACGGTATGATTGAGCGCTGGCGTCGATGCCTAAAAGCAGCCATCATGTGCCATTCCGATAAACAGTGATCCCAATCACTGTCAACCGTCCTGTTGGGACTCAGGTCTAACGTTTTAGACATCGGGTCGTCTCCTGCCGAATTCGTCTTCGGTACAACCTTACGAATTCCCCGCGAATTCGTACTTCCCGACGATTTCACTCAAAACCCGCAGATATTTATCGAGGAATTCCGAGAACATATGCGGAAGGTTAAGCCAGTCCCAGTAGGGCACAAATACAAACGTCAACCCTTCATGTTTACAGATTTAACGGTTTGCTCGCACGTATTTTTGCGCAACCATGCCAGGAAGTCCCTTGAGCGGCCTTACACTGGTCTGCATAAAGTAATCAATCGAACATCTGATCGCGTTTATGAAATAGATGTTAATGGCACCTCACGTCAAGTGTCCATTGAACACCTCAAACCAGAGTTTTTCATGCGCGATGATGTTGAAAGCATTTTGCCAATTCAGGGAGATACAGCTAACGAAACTGGTTTAGCTTCTCCCCTGTGAACGTACGCTAACAAAAGATTTACCTTCAAATTATAAATTCATCGCATGTATAATTTTTAAACTATTGTATTCTGCTCTAACGACTGCATCTTTTTCTTTTTAAATCAACTCCATTTTAATGAGATCAAGTCCATCTTATAGTGGCCATGTATTTTGAACTTGAAATCGCAACTTGTTTATATTCTTAGGCCGACCAGGCGCGTTGCACCTTTTCTTCAAAAAAAAAAAAACACTACAAACTTTTTATCTTTTTGCATAACAGTCGTTTATCGCAAAAATGTAAGTAACTTTCTGGAATCGAAATAATCTTTTCTTTAGCAATTCGTAGCCTTTGTCTTCGATCTCGATGATTTCGAGCAATTTTTCGAACTTTTAGTCCTACCATTTTTAGCACCTGTGTAATTTAGGTTTCTAGACGTAAGGATGATGTACTGACTAGTATCCACCGATACCAAATATGTACAATGTAGTTTTAACGTTTGCGCAAACGACCATACAAATATACATTAGTAAACTTCCTTGCCTAGAAACTGCGATCGATGAGCGAAAGTACCACGCTCTCATATTTCGTGTTTAGTCAAACACTCGGGGGGGAGTACTGTAGGGACACGGTATAGTGTTCACTATACCACTACAAACTAGCTATATCGAGCTGTCGATACCACATGTCAGCAGTGTAGGGATCTGCGCTACCAGACATCTTGTAACACCTAGCGCACGAGCGAGTTTCAATCTCCAATCTCCCTACTCCTAGCTCCCGCCTCTCTCAGTGTTCCCGCTTCACCCGGCGTCTCCCTACTCCTCGATTTTCGCGTCGCCTCTCTACTCCAGCTACGCTCGACATTACTAACTGTCCAGCCGACCCATCGATCACACACTAATATAAAATAATCTCTTGGCCATGATTGCGAAAAAAAATTAGTAGGACGCCATAATTACAACGTATGGCCAATACCTACACGGAGAATTTGGTGCGAGCGGGAAGGAACCGGCAAGCGGAGAGGACGCAGGAGATCAGTTTCGTGTCGGCCATCGACTAGTGGAGTTTTTTAGAGAAGGATTTTTGGAATTATCGCCTGCCTAATCGGACGAGTCCATTTTGCCGGACTGACGTTATAATAAAGAAATTTAAAAGAACTCGTGGATTCCTGAACTAAGGTAGGCGTCATTTCTCCGTTTCTTTTTGATTTTATTTTTTTTCGAGTTTGTGAATATACTGTTTGAGAGTGCTTTGTAAGGGGAATTTGGAATTATGGGGTTAATATAACTCACACGGGCAGTCAACATGTTCTGTGCGGTGGAACCGTTCTTTGGGAAAATTTCTTTCATATGTTAGGATTAAGCAGGTTTTGTGGGAAATCTTTTAGTTAAAAACTAGGTTAAGCTCTTTTAGTGTAGTAAATAGTTAATCCAATAATAAATTTGGGATTGTCAATCTTTTACGGACCGGAGAGTTTCTGGGGTTGCTAGATCATGGTCCGAGTTTAGCTACTCGTTTGTAAATTCACAAATCAAAATTCATGTAACCATTTTTCTAAAGTTTAATTAAATTGTACACTGTAATTTCTTTCAAATATTAACTTTCGAAATACTTTTTTTTTCGCCCCCACAAATCCCTCTCCTGAGCTATCTTAAATTTTAATTTATTCGAGTTAATTTGAATTTCGTGAATAATTTTGGAGTGACGCCGAGGAGGATTCTGGCGCCTGACAGCACGGTAAGTGCAACTTAAAATCACTTTTCTCTACCGGCGTTGGCACTGCCAATTGGGTAACGGTTCCCACCTTGCATTTCTGAGAGGCTGGGGAAAGGGTTACGAAAATGGCGCCCAACGTAGGGCTCCAAAAGTACTAAATTGGGAAAAAAAAATTTTTTAGTGAATAAAATTTTTAACATTTTCTTTGGAGTTGGGAAGTAAGTAAAAAGACCAAACCATGAGCATAGCATTTAGATGTCAGCCATTTTGAATTTTTTTGCCGTGATTTGTTTCTTTTTGATTTAGGATAGTTCGCGAACGTTAGTAATAACGAAATAAAATGACTCGGGCTAGTCATACGGAATTTTTCAAATAATCTTAAATCTCTAAGTCTTTTTAGTGGTTTTCGCGAATTTATCGGAAATTCGGGATTATTTTGGAACAAGCTTTGGAATTTCGTGAACACGTTCGGAATTTTGAGGAATTTTGAGGATTTTCCTGAAAATTTCGCGATTTCGGAACGACCTTTTAGGATTTCGCGATACAATTATCAATCAAGCCAGTTCGTTATCAGATACCGAAATTCGCGAGACCCTAGAGTACCTTAAACTCAACGCCGACGGGGATGATATGGCGATGAGGTGGCACCTGGTTAGATTCCACCAGCATTGTTGTCACATGCACGAAACGTGGGGCGAGAGTAGGGAGCGAGATTTGACAGCCGAGATAGAAAGGCTTCGCGTTACGCGTACTGTCGATACGACATCCCCACCATTGACTACTAATGCCCCTACGATAACGTTGCGCGACCAGTCAAATGGTTTCTCAACAAATTATAATGCGTTTCCGGTCATGAAACTCCAGTTCACACCAACAACGAATGTTGGCAGTGTAACGTTTGCGCGTAATTTGACGAACTTAGTGGCGTTCTCTCCGTAAATGCATACCGCGCCATTGTATACGCCCGCGAATCGCTCTACTATGATTCCTTCAGCCTTTCCGGAAGTATTGCAGTCGACGGGAGACATCGAGAAGAGGAAACTCATTCGAATGCGAGTTATGTCACGGCCACTTTACCAAATACCAATCCATTTTTGGATTCATTCGTACCGGCGGATGATCCATTTCGCACGGATAATATCCCCTAACGACATTTGAATGATCTGTCAAGAGTTCAAATGTCCAACCCTAACCCAGTAAGCGGACTGCCGACAGGTCTAGGTCAGCGAAGTAGGGATGATATTTATTCTATAGTGCGAAAGTGGAACATCAGCTACGACGGAAAGCGTGATAGCAGTGCGGAGGAATTCCTGACTCAAATCAAGGAATGTAGAAAGTGCAGTTCATTAACGGACGAGGATCTCTTTAAACCGCTCCCGTTTTTATTGAAACCACCCGCTCAACATTGGTATAGGTTCCACAGGGAAAGATGGGAGACATAGCGGCAGTTTACAATCGCATTCAGGCGTAGATATGGGGGAATAAATTTTCAGATGCGAGTTAGGGACGAAGGGCGCAAAAGAACGCAAGGTCCAAATGAACCTATTGCAGATTATCTGCTAAATATTCGCTTAATTTTTCAACATTATGATCCTCCGTTGTCGGAAAGGGAACAATTGCAGATGGCAATAAATAATTTACATCCGAAATATTTAGAAGCCCTTCCTAAAAGGGAGTATTATTCTTTTGAGGAATTGCATACTTACCCCCTCCACCTACCCAAGATAGCGTTTCGCCCGAATTTGCCTACCGTAACACGGCAAGAAAATCGGAAGGGGTGGCTGCCACCGAAAATGAGCCTGCAAGCCTGAATAAACCAAACAACGGAGCGGGTGGTAACAATAAAAATAATAATAAAAAGCGAGGCGGTAAAGGCCGTAATAAATTCAATAAAAATAAGACCGAGGACCAAGCAGTTCATCCCTCGAATAACCCTAATTTAAGCAGTACCTCGATAAACACGTGTGCTGTACTAAGCCCTCCAGAGGTACATACTCCCTCTGTACCACATTTGTTCGGTACACCTCCTGCTTTTGGCGCTTATCCGCCGTATTTTAATTATGGGTATTACCCTGGCTTTCCTCAGGCACAAATGATGCCATCTAATTTCTGTTATCCTCCAGTAGGTACCCACGCTGTGGAAGCGTCGAATTTGTCGACTGCTGCGGTGGCCCCAAATAGGAGAAGTGCGAATCCTCAAGCGCCAGCCCCCTTAGTGTGCGCTACCGCTGGTGGCACTTTAATAGGGGAGCGCGGCAGCTGTTGGAATTGCAATGAGCAAGGACACCTTTCTCGTGCCGGCTCCAAACCTAAAAAGGTTTTCTGCCACAATTGTGGCCAACCCGGCCAATATTCTACGAACTGTAGCGGATTTTCGGGACCCTGCTCGGGAAACGAATAAGGGTGAGTGACTCTAAGGTCCGATCACTCCCCCCATTCGTTGTTAAGGCCCCTCAAATTTCGTTAGATCAAGTCAATACTACACGGACTCTTTGATCCAGGCTCGTGCTGTACCTACAAAGGTAAGCCGGCCTTTGGGAAATTTTCGAGTTTGCTTGAGAAATTAGCAGATCAATCACGTCCGGGTATTATGTACCCTAACGGCGTGATCAAGGAAACTGCGATTTCGACGTTAGGTTTAAGCCCCGTATTTGGAGAATAGGCAACGGCATTTGGCGAATTTATCAAGGACAGGAAATTGGTTCTAAAGCAAGCATACCACCGGAATTATCGGAAAATCACGTAGAGGATTTTCTTCAAAGAAAAATTCCTTCTATGCCAGCCAAGCTTCCTGCTACCCACATGGTGGAACACCATATTGACATCCAAGGACATACTCCCATCAGGCAAGCTTATCGGCGCCTTTCTCCTAAGGTTGAAGAATTATTAAGAGAATCTGCCCAAAAGCTCGAAGCCGAGGGAATAATAAGTCCTAGTAAAAGCGAATGGTGTAACCCAGTGGTTATGATCAGGAAGCTTGACGGAGATTATAGGCTTTGTATTGACTTTAGGAAATTAAATGAGGTAGCCAAGAAAGATGCATACCCTATGAGGAATATTAGCTCAATCTTAAACAAGCTTTCGTCAGCACGATATATCTCTAAGATTGATCATAGTCAGGCATTCCATCAGATTCCTCTCTCCGATGAGTGTACAGAATTCACTGCTTTCCCAGTACCGGGCAAGGGGCTTTATCATGACAATCGTATGCCATTCGGGTTATCGGAAGCTCCAGCAACGTTCCAACGATTGCTGGATCGACTTCTTACACCAGAATTTGAGCCCCATGCATTTTCGTACATGGATGACATCATTGCAGTCAGTGAAACCCTTGAAGAACATATTCATTGGTTGGAGAAAGTCTTAGATGTGATCATCAATGCCGGACTTACGGTTAATCCCGATAAGAGCAAATTCGGTTGTAGTCAAGTAAAATATCTCGAATATTTGGTAGATAAGAGGGGAATGCATCCTGACTCAGAGAAAATTGAGCCAATAACATCCTATCCGGCTCCTACTAACTTGCGAAAACTTAGACGATTTCTGGGTATGGTATCGTGGTACAGGCGATTAGCCATTAGCCGTAGAGGATTGGCAATGAAGAATTAAGCGATTGCCGGCCCTTAGAGACTCAGTCGCACATCACTTTGATATAGCGTCCGATCGTCAGGCGAAGCATTATAATCGCAGGAGACGAGACATCCGCTACCAAGTAGGTGACGTGGTGTGGCGTAGGACTCATACGTTGTCCTCAGATATAGATTATGTCGCGAAAAAGTTATCCCCGAAATATGCCGGTCGGTTCAGGGTTGTAAAAGTAGTATCACCAGTAGTTTATGAAATCCAGGATGAGTGCGGGATAATTGAGAAAGCTCATATTAAAGATTTATAACACTACTGGTCGATTGATCCGAACCTAGTTAACGAAAATTCCCTTTTGCGGTTTGGAGATGAAAAAGAAAATTCCCCCAAGTCCCACCCGAGGACGGTTCAAGAGCTCAGAAGGCGCATGAGTCATGCCCGCCGCAGGGAGCTCCCGTCCTATGCCGCGATACCTCAGGACCGTCGCTACTAGCGGTCCGCCGGAAACCGGAACAAATACAATCACCGATCGACCTCCTAGTCGCAAAAGAGGAAGTCCTTGTCGAAGAACCATCGTAATCCCAGTCGCACACCTCGTCCGCCGCCGTGGTCCAGGTAGGCCCCGAAAGCTCCAAAGGAGCCATACTAACGATTCCGTTCCACCTGAAGCGAAAGAGACGGAGAAGGAGGAGGAAGGACCCCGCCATAGTAATCGGCTTAGAAACAAAAAATAGGGTACCTTCTAAATTCTCTTCTGCCTCGGGGCCAAAGGTGAAGATCGAAATTGATTTGTGAGAGCTGGAGGACGGCGACGTGAAGGGAAAGCGTGACTTGGGAAACACGGTAAACGGGAGACCGAGTGACTAGATTCAGATCACCCTCTCATTCAGGCCTTGGCAGACGCCATCCTGAAGCGACTTCATCCCAGAAACGATTAGGGACTTTATGCGTTAGGTTGCGCTTCTTATTTTGTAGCTGTTTTTGTGTTGCCCTTCAGGCATTAAGTAGTTTTCGAGATTTCGAGAGATTTTCTTTTCTTTTGCTTTAGCTGCCGGATTGCACCATTATGATCAAACCAGTTAGTTGTAAACTTTAAGATTCCTTTTTCGTTTGCTTTAGCTGCCGGATTGCAGTATTATGATTAAACCATTATTGTTCGAGAATTTCGAATTTTTATTTTATTTTATTAGTGTGAGTCTGAAACTCATTAGATATGACCACAGTATAGTAAGGAACGTTAAATTATTATTTATTAAAAGTCGGTTATGCCCTATGTCAAAGATTAAAATTGATACAGGTGAAACGAAGTCACTACCTTCAAGAGCATATCAAACAACAACAATCAGTTTCCTACAGTGGAACCCTAAATCTAACAAATGGGAGACCAATCATTATCCTTTTATTTTATTTACCACAAGTCACCTGGAATGTTCAGGCTTATTTTTCAAACGTTTTATTTGTCATAGATTGTCTCTATAATTTTTCGAAATTTGGTGCGGCCATTTGGGTAACGGTTCCCAGCCTACACTTCTGAGAAGCTGGGAAAAGGGTTACAAAATATACATAAATATTTGAATACTTTTGTATGGTTGTACCATTGACCTAGGTCCTAGGTACTTTAAAACAATTAGTTTAATGATTTCAAATTTTAAATATAGTTTTCACCTCTAAAAACAAGTGAAAGAGTGAAGGGGAGCTCTATAAACAGGTATTTCTCCAGCTGGATGAGGGGTGCGCTATAAACGCGTCTATCCCCACGAATGGAGAAGGACGTTTGCCCCAGATAGTGAAGTTAAGAGTGTGTCAGAGTGCGCTTGATGGGGAGCCATATAAACGGGTATTGCCCCTACTGCATGAAGGGGGCGCTATAAACGCGTCTATCCCCGTGAAAGGAGATGGATGAATGTCCACCCCTGGGAGGACACCGCTGGGCCTCCGCAGCCGGCGACTAAGACCAGTTCAATGATCGTTTCCGTACAGGGTCCCACTGGGAGTGCCCCGCCGCCGAGTGGTGTTCTTTCCCACCCACGAGGAAGCGTGGCTGATGTGAGCTAGCTCTGCCGAGGTGGCGACTGCGTACGGAATCAGGGACCAGCCCCTTCGGGACCATGATCAGGTAGTGCGTATTGGGCACAGAGGTCGGGATCTGTGCCAGTTGAGCGACCCCGGTCCGCCCGTGTATTATGGGATCTCCATGGGAGCTCCTCCGGGACCGGAGAACGGAGGTTGGGCCTCAGCGAACTGGGGTAGGACTGCGGTCCGAGGGTATACCCGTTCCGGACGATTCCGGCCCGCTCCCTTACATACGATGCGCTGGCAAAGAAACTTATGGATAAAGTGACTCAGAAAAAGGAACGCGAAAATGAAATACCACAGGAAAAAGAAGAAAAAGGTAAGGAGAAAAAAGCGACATGGCCCCTCCAGGAGCTGAAGGATGGCAGGACATCCTCCAGCTCCTGAAGGAGTAAGGAGAAAAAATAGAGACACTAGGCCGGGCGTTCAAAGTCATTCAGGAGGGAATGCTGAGGATCAATCCCCGCCCAGTGAAGATGAGTGTTCTGGAGGCTAGCGAGGTCCTCGATGGCCTCGAGAACACGCACAAGTGTTTGTTGGAGAGCGGAATGGAAATCCAGAGGAGGCTAGATTCCCATCCCGACACGAGAAAAATTATTGAAGCCACAAGGACCCGCTCGGCATCTCTGGGAGACAAGCCCAGAGGTGAGAGGAGGGAGGTTTCCAGAGGTGAGAAGAGGGAAGCTCTCTCTGCACCTGAGGACAGCGTCAACAAAAAGACCAAGGGCAGCACATCGCCTACTTTTGCGAAAGCCACCGGGAGTCAGTCCACCCAGAAGGCGGAGGACTGGCACCTGGTGGAGAAGAAGAAAAAGAAGAAGGGGGAGACGCAGGAAGCGTCTCTGAAGGACAAAGGTGGGGAGGGAAAAAAGCTTCCTAAACGCTCCTACCCCGCCAGTTCGAGCGACGCCATTAGGGTTTCGGCGAAGGACGGCGAGTCCTACGCCGAAATCCTGAAGGATATGAAGGCGCGGGTTAAGACGGACGAGGGAGGAGTAGAAATCTTGGCCGTGAGGTGGGCGAGGAAGCAGGAGCTGCTTGTCGTCCTCAAAAAGGGAGGTGATGTCCTAGCCTTTAGAAAGGCCCTGGAACAGGTGGTCGGGGAGAGAGCCAATGTTCGGGCCCTCGTCACCACAAGAGCTGTAGAGGTGAGGAACCTCGACGAGACGGTGACCAGGGAGGAAGTCCTCGAGGCGTTGGGAAAGGCGCTGGGCAGAGCCACTCTGGAGTTGCCCTGCAGACTCTACTCTCGCTTCGGCGGGGTAAAGGCTGCTGTGGTCAACATGATCGGGGTAGACGCGGATAGTCTGCTCCGGCTGGGCAAAATTCGCCTTGGATGGGTGAACTGCCGCATCCGGAAGCACATGGAGGTAGCGAGGTGCCTCCAGTGCGCCTGCAGTGGCCCCAACAGGAAAGACGCCTGTTGGAGGTATGGAGATGCGGGACATGTGGCCAAGGAGTGCAGGGGCCCCCCCAAAATGCCTGACGTGCTCCGACAAGGGTGCAAGGGGGTTCGCCCACGCCGCGGGGAGTGGTTCCTGTCCGGTGTTCCGGGAGGAACTCAAGAGGTTGAGGCACAGAAAATGAGATTTCTGCAACTTAACCTCGGGAGGGGAAGGAGACGCCCAGAGCCTCCTGATGCAGACGGCCAGAGAAAGGGGGGCTGATGTGCTGCTCATCAGTGAACAGAACAGAAAGCCCGAAAACTCTACCTGGTTCCAAGATGCATCACGGAGAGCGGATATCGTGACGTGCAACCCCGATTTGGGGGTTGGGAGAGTTCTGGAGACAGACAAGGGGTTCGTCTGGGCGGAGGTGGCGGTTGTACGCGTTTACAGCTTCTACTTCTCCCCATGCGACCCCTTCGACATCTTTGAATCCGAGATTTTTGCTCTTGAGGAAAGCCTCAAACAGGCAGCTGGGTAGGTCCTCCTTGCCGGAGACTTCAACAGTAAGTCGCCGGAGTGAGGCGAGACCCGATTGGACAGGAGGGGAATCTTGGTGAATGAGATGGTCGCTAGGAACGACCTAGTCGTCTTGAATCGGGGCCAAGAGAACACCTTCAGACGAGGGACCGCGGGGTCGATAATCGACATCACGATTGCCACGCCCCAACTCGCGGCGAGAATAAAAGACTGGCGGGTGCTCGAGGAAACAACCCTGAGTGATCACCAGTGCATCGAGTTCAATATAGCGAACCGAAGCACCGGACGGACGGAAGAAAGGGGCGATAAACGTAAACGTTCCTCCTGGAATGCAAAACGGCTCAGCAAGGAGAAGCTTCGAGAATTTCTCGAGGAAACCAGGCTTATCGACGAGCTTGGTTGGGTTAAGCCTGCTGAGCCGATGGAGAGAGTGGTACGCATAACCAGACAGAAGATCGTTGCAGCATGCGACCACTCTATGCCCCGCCGGAGGCGGAGAAGAGCGCAGAGCTCGATGTACTGGTGGAATGACACACTGTCGGACCTGCGTAGTTCATGCAACGCAGCGCGGCGGAAAGCCACCCGGCCGAAGGGAGATCCCGCACTGCACCAAGCATGGAAGACTGCTAGGACGGCCTATAAGAAAGCCATAAGAAGAAGCCAGCTTCAGTGCTGGAAGGACTTGATCAGGGAGGTCGAGAAGGATCCGTGGGGACTTGCCTTCAAGATAGTAACCAAGAAATTGGTTGCTGGACGAAGGACACCCGGCCTGGACGAACCCGATCGAGTCCGCAAAATCGTGAACACCCTGTCCCCGCGAGTGGAATCATTCCCACGAGAGGACTGGGGATCCTGCGTGGTCAGTGACGAGGAGCTTTTTACCCTTGAGGAAATAAAGAAAGCTAGTCGAAGGCTGAAGGCCAATACGGCACCGGGGATCGACGGTATACCGAACGAGATCCTCAAGGAGATGATCGAAGTGTATCCAGAGATCCTCCTTGAAGCCTTTTACTCTTGTCTTCGGGTGGGGGAGTTCTTCGCTGACTGGAGGAAGCAGAAACTGGTCCTCCTCCGAAAGGGAGGAAGGCCTCTAGATAAGGCTTCATCCTTCAGACCAATATGTCTGATGGACACAATGGGGAAGCTTCTGGAGGACCTGATTCTGCAAAGACTTCAGAACCATATGCAGGGCGAATGCGGTCTGTCGGACAACGAGTTCGGCTTTCGCAAAGGCAGGTCCACAATTGACGCAATTCAGTCAAAGGTGGATCTCGCCATGGAAGCAAGAAAAGGAACTGGTAAGCGAAAAGGATTCTGTGCACTGATCAGTGTTGATATTCGCAACGCGTTCAATTCCGCAAGATGGAAGATCTGCATCGAAGCGATGATGCGTAAGAAGGTGCCCGAATATCTGTTGCGAATGATGGATAATTACCTGAGCGACAGATGGGTGATCTACGAGGGCGACGCGTGGACTCTCCAAGAGGAGATGACATGCGGCGCTCCTCAGGGATCGCGGGTGGGGCCATTCGTATGGAATGTTATGTACGATGACTTCCTGCGAATGGAACTACCCGCTGGCACGACGATCGTCGGATTCGCGGACGACGCGCTGATCGTGTGCCCAGCGGACGACACAGGAATCCTTGAGCTGAGGATCAATGAGAGCCTGCGACGAGTGAAGCGTTGTCTGGATGCCAGAGGTCTTGAAATGGCCCTGGAAAAGACAGAAGCGCTGCTCGTTACAGACAGGAGATCCTTCCAACTCTCACATATTGTGTTGGGTGGGCTCGAAGTCCAGTGGGGCAGGAGTCTGAAGTACCTGGGAGTGCAGTTAGACCGTAGGCTTAGCTTCGGCGAACACCTCCGGCTCGCGGCTGCCAAAGCCATCCAATGTGGAGCTGAATTAGCTCGGCTCATGCCCAACATTGGTGGTCCCAGAGAAGCGAAGAGAAGGCTGGTTGCGAGCGTGGTGCACTCGAAGCTGCTATATGCAGCGCCGGTGTGGACATCGGCCCTCGACAACCAAGCTATCCTGAAAAAGCTGTCCTTAGCACAGAGATGTGTGGCGCTGAGAATTACCTCGGCCTACCGCACCGTCTCGACAAGTGCTGCTTTGGTCCTGGCAATCGTGCCGCCAATAGAACTGTTGGCGAGGGAAAGAGGGGAGGTCTTTCGTCTCCGCAAGGAGCTCAAGTCCGAGAACGACGAGGAGGAGAACGTCGAGGAGAGCCGAGGAGAGCTTGTCGAGAGATGGCAGGCAGGATGGCGTGGGGAGTCGACGGGAAGATGGACACACCGTCTAATCCCGGAGCTCGCTCCCTGGCTGGGAAGGAAGCACGGCGAAGTTGGCTTTTATTTGACGCAGGCGCTGGCGGGTCACGGTTATTTCAACTCGTACCTGAAGCGATTCAAGAAGAGAGACGAAGAGAGGTGTGATTACTGCGGTTCCCCTGTGGACGATGCAGAGCACACACTCTTCGTCTGCGAGGAATGGAAAGTGGCAAGAGAGGCTCTGTGTCGGGCGGTGAACGCCGAGTTCACCCCTGAATCAGTAGTCCCTCTCATGCTCGAGTCTGAGGAGTGCTGGCAGCGCGTCGAGTCCTTTATCACGCACGTGATGAGGACTAAAGATCTCGATGGGCGTTCTAGGGAAAATTCAGATGGGTAGGGCCATGCAAAATCCCCCAGTAAGAGCTCGGGCCTCCGGCCGCGAAATACATTAATTTTATACTTGCAATTTTTTTGATGTTTCGAGTTAGAAAAAAAATAGAAAATACGAAAAGGTGAAAAAAAATAGAGTAATGAATAATGAAGGGGGGTGGGGGTTGGGGGCGGCTTAAGGCTCGAGCTGTTCCGCGAACAGCAAATGGGTTCGAGAGAGGAGGTTTTCTGGTTTTAACAGGTATGCCTAGACCCGTCCTAGGAGAGTCCTGTACTACGTCTATAAAAGATTTCGCCATTTTTTCCTCGTCAAAAAAAAAATATAATAATAAAAAAATAACCAATTGTTTTGGGATCAGGAATTATTTGATTTTTTTAATTTGATTTCTTCATACAAATATTTTAATTACCTACTTATTATAATTTATAATTAAGATAAATATTTTTTAATTCGAAAAATTGTAAATACCGAATTTGGATACTTAACAGCAGGATTTTCGTCTTTCTTATAGTTGCAATAATTTTCCAAGACAGTGTTGTTAACCTCATTTTTCAATTATTAATTCATAAATTTGAACTTCAAAACGCGTTGAAAGTGTCCTGAATGTTGAACGTGGTGCTGATTGTTCACGAGGCCTAGATTCAAAAAAATGCATAGGAAAAAGCGTAGAAATTCAATTTTTTGAAAATAAAAATAATTTCATCTAATTTTTTTACTAGTCCGTTATTAGGAAAGTTTGCAATATTTTTTTAAACAATACTCATTCACATCAATTAATTAAACTATTATGTTATATTCTAATATTATTATCAGTTATTATTGACTGGATAAAATTTCTGAAACAAATTTTAAATATTAGTTTTAATAATGAAACAAACGGTACGAGAATTATCTAAAAAATTATACAGGGTGTCCCAGACTCAAGTGTCCGGACTTTTGGAAAAGGAATTTTCTATTTATTTTCTTCATTTTTATGAGGCTATATAAGTCCGGACACTTGAGTCTGAGACACCCTGTATATCGATTAAAGGGAAGTATAATTAAAATTCTGTAGTTCTTTAGTCCATATATATTTTTATATTCAATTCTCGTATTTTTATTTTCAATTTATATAAACTTTTTTTCAATTAAAAAATTTAATTTATTTTTAGACCAGAGCTTCGATAGAGGAACAATCTCGGGGGTTGCCTGAAAATAACCTTGTTCATATAACGCGTGCAGCAAAACGTAAGCAGGCAGGGCCGCCTGAACCGTTTCCATGATATTGCGCAATCTATTTGACTGAGTAATAGTGAATGCGTCCCTTCATAGGCGGAGTCGCAACCGTGTCTGGCCCTGCCCCCTGAGAAACTGCGGGGACCAGCAATTCTAGGATTTCATATGACGCTGTCGATCACGCGTTCAAATAGCGAAGCTTTGGTGTAATTAAAAATTATGTTACAACAGTAACATCCCTGGCGAAGGTATCGGATAGGAATTCCTTCCGAACCAATCCGAAATCATCCGAATCATTCCGGAATCTGTATCCGAACCAATCCGAGTTAATTCGAATGATTCGGATGATTTCGGATTGGTTCGGAAGGAATTCCTATCCGATACTTTCGCCAGGGATAATATTTAACCCTAATAATAACATTAAATTTCAATATCATTACTTGATATAAAACTTCCATCTGAACTTCCCGCTATATATCGCAGTGAAGTTTCGTCCAAAATTTGCCGAAACTGTACCATTTCGCCTTTTTTGCGCCACCTATCGGTCGCAGTCAAATCTTAGGACGCTTTTAAGGCTTATTTACACCGCTGTTGAAAAAACTATCTTTCTCTCACTCTAACACAGCCCTATCCGACTACTAAGAAAAGTCGTTGTCGCTTACGAGTTCCACTTGACGAGCGAAATTCATCCGTCCGCGGACAGGCGGTGCTACAATCGTCCTGTTCCACAAAAGCAATGAGTCATACAATAGGGAAATTAATAATTAATTAAAAATAAGAATATTTCCGAGTAGTTCAGTTCACGAAATTAATGCTGATAATTCTTTAATGTGCAACTGATATTTAAAAAAATATTAAATTTATTAAATTCTAACAAAAATTATTTTAAAAAATGTGCTGAAAGTGCCATATATCGCTACATTCTATAGAATAATCTATGTCTTACAATATAAGTGCTTTATAACGCGGTATTTGATGGAATACAGAGATATATAGCACTTATAAAACATTTTTTTTTAAAATAAATTCAACCTTTTTTAAATAACAATTACATGCCAAAGAATGATCAGTATCAATGAAGTGACCTGAACTAATTGAGAAAATTCTTATTTTTAATTCATTATTAATTCCCCTATACAGGGTGTCCCAGACTCAAGTGTCCGGACTGATATAGCTGTATACAAATAAAAAAAAATAAATCGAAAATTCCTTTTCCAAAAATCAGTTGAAGTTTTAGTTTTTGATTTGTTAAATGTTTCAGCTGGACCATTTAGGAGCGCGGTATAAACAGTCGTGCGTACGTGAGCGCCAGGCATGTGCAGTTACGTGGAACTGGAAGTTTTTCACGTATAATACCTAAAGGAGGTATTTTACGTAACATACCTGGAGTATGTAAAATACGTGTAGAAACCCTCTGATTGGCTGCCTAATTCCAGTTTTTAATTTCCCGCCACAGAGGTGGCGCTCTCATATAGAGAACGTGATGTAATGTACATCATGTAGAAAACAGATGATGTAAAATACTAAGTAAATTACTGTAGAAAACCAAGTAAATTACCACGAGTATTTTACTTACCCATCCCTGGTGAGAGTTGGTCTAACCACGAAGTAATAATAACGAGACCGATCATGCTGTACAAAGCGACTCGAGTTTTGACTGCAGTAACTGTACAATTATTGCCGAGATCAGACGTTTCTAATCAGCACATTATGGCCATTCGGTCATGCGCACTGTGATCTGCTATCTCCTTTTCTCCCGCGAGAAGTGTGTGAGTGAGTGCCAGTCCATGACAACCACTCCTTGATGACAACAACGACAGCAAATTGAGGTAATATCAATGTTTTGTAACTTATGTCAGAAGTTTTTGCAAAGTTCATACGTGTAAGTCGGAAAATCATATAAAATGTAAATTTTTGAAGATGTTGAAATAAAATTTGGAAGCTTTTAAGGATTTCAAAATATTTCATGATAATAACTATTTCAGATTACTAGGACAATTTAAAGTGATTTTTCATTTTAAAATGTTTTTAAGAGAATAATTAAAAACGTTTCAAACAAATTTTAGTGTATGAATTAAATAAAAATTGAACAATTATTAATTTATAACGACTCGAAATTAAAATAATTTAACTTCTAATTTTACAAGTGTTCAGTTTAATATTAATAATATTTACGGGAACGAAACCTCAGTTTTGAGTTGTCATTTAACACGGCGTTCACTTGCACACTTTTCGCGGGAGAAAGGGAGATAGCAGATCCCAGCGCGCATGACCAAATGGCCATAATGTGCTGATTAGAAACTCTGAGCTCAGCAATAAATGTGTTCCGTCGGAACAACGTATATTCGCGCGAGAGCGCGTGTGAAGTGTAGGTCGAGTTCCTGTGAGGTCTTGAACCTCATCTTTATTCGCGAGTGCAATCACGCACATACAAGTGGCAGCACGCATCGAATGGAAATAGTGTTTTCTCGATTCAAAGAAGCCAGCGAGCACGCCACACGCATTGTCGTCAAGTTGAGGTTTCTCGTCGAGGCGTCGATTGCATCAGCCAACGGTGCCATTGTTTTCGCTTCTCTCTCTCTCTCTCTCTCAACGTCCAACCGTCATTCCCGTTCCAGGAAGCCTCGCCTCCCATTCGGACTCTGCATCGTGGGACAGGATTTTTACTGAGATATGTCTTGGCTTCTTTCATGTTGTTATATTCTTGAAATTGCCGTTAATTGATCGAGAGTACAATGGTTCGCACGAAGGAGCACAGGTCGCGCGTGGATTATATTTCCACAAAATTCCAAGCCTTACAAAGGTGGGTGACAAGTTTACAAAAATTCTGGGACGAGTCACCCAACCCTACGAACGGTAACTTGCGATTAGCTTCCGTAACCAACCGCTACCATGAATATTTCGAACTTAACGAAGAACTTCTCACTCTTCAAGCTGACCATGCTCTTGTCAAATCCTTCGAACAACTTTCAAACGCGTACTATGATATATCTACCACTGTGACAGAAGCTTACCAGATGGCCCAACGAGCCTTGAACCAGGTGCCGAACTCAACTTTCACTTCAAGCAATATTACTTTGACGGACCGACAAGAAAGACCAAGACTACCTGATATTGAGTTGCCTAAATTGTACGGTGACCGCAAAGAGTGGCCTAATTTCAAAATTCATTTTGTTACCCTTGTACATAATCGTACGGATTTTAGCGATGACATGAAAGCTGGTCAACTATTCAGTAGCGTTAAATCTAAGGCAGCTAGCAAATTTTCCCAATTGTCCCCAAATGCGACTGATTATGCTAAGGCGTGGGAAATTCTGCTCGAATATTATGATCAAAAACGTCTTGTTGCTTATCGTCATCTGAACGCGATCTCAGATCTTCCGAAGGTGGGCGAAGACCATTCTAAAGGTAAACTTTCATTATCTGATCTTTATGACCCTGCTCATCAACATCTTCACGTTCTTAGCCGCATTGTTACGAAACTTAGCGATGAGTTAGTCGTACGAATTATTGAGCGATATTTACCGGTTCATCGGCGTTAGATAACATCGACAAGAAAATTTTCAATTTGGATTGCGTTGTCAGTGGGAATCCTGTCAAAAAAGATGCTAGGTATCATGTGGGATTCGAAAAGAGATGTTTTTTAATATTCTGTCAATCAGGTGGATTCACAAGTCGTATCCACCAAACGGCTTCTTTTGTCAGAAAGTTCCAAAATTTTCGATCCTCTAGATTTGCTAGGTCCAGTGGTCTTATTTGCTAAAGTCTTAATTGAAGACTGCTGAAAGGCAGAGGTTAGTTGGGATGAATCTCTCCCTCAGAATATTCATACCAAATGGAAGTTATTAGCTGATCAGCTATCGCTTCTTAAGCAACTGTCATTCCCTCGACAGATTCTGATTCTGAATCCGGTTACCATAGATCTTCATGTTTTTTGTGATGCTTGCAAGCATGGATATGGCGCCTGTCTTTTCGTCACATCAACTGATTCTCTAGGCAATGTCGAGATAAGGTTAGTTTGTAGCAAATCTCGAGTCGCACCTTTAAAAGGTATGACGATCCCTAGATTAGAACTCTGTGGCGCATCTGTTATCAGGAAGATCTTTGTCAAATCAAGGGCTCAATTCGATTTCCCAATTGATCAAATCGCCTTTTGGTCTGATTCAACTATTGTGCTTAGTTGGCTCAAAAAGGATCCTCACTTGCTTAATGTTTTTGAATCCAATAGGGTCGCAGATATTCAATCGGTGAAGGACCACGTTTCTTGGAAGCATATCCGATCCGAAGACAATCCAGCAGATGCCTTATCCTTGGCTTACACGTCCGACCAGTGAATGGCCTCAAACAATTGAATCATTTCTAATTGAATTGCCTGGGCTCAAAAAAGGAATTTGTCTGATCAGCACTCCAACTTTTGCATTTAGTGAGATTTACTCACATTTCTCTTCGTACAATCGATTAGTCCGATTCGTAGCACGCGTTGAGCTATGGAAAGAAAGGGGTCGTCCGCGAGCTGGTGCCCCTCCTGAAATCGAATTGGTTGTTTCCTGAAATCAAAAATGAGGCTCATAGGATTATAAAAATTATAAGCTTGATTCCTCCATTGTTACCTTCAGAAATTTCGGCATCAGAAGATAAAATCAACGAGTATGCAAAGTGTGTGTGTGCAAGCAATTCCTCCGGGCGAGCGTTGCCGATTCGATCACCGGTACGTACGTGTGCAATGAACAATTCATCGGCTTTCAAACCATTGTGGGTTGTGCGCGCGTGTCACATTGTACGGCGTCCATTTCTCATCTTGTTCGACTTTATCACTTTTTTGTGTTGATTATCAATAAATGGGTTTTTTATGCCTATCATAGGCTTTTTCCCATTTGCAGTGTTTTATTATCTCCTTGAGTTAATTAACGGGCAAAATAGTTGCAATCAAATGAAATACATAATTAATAATCTGAAATAAATTCAACAAAACTCAACATATAAAAATAATATTGCCAACATACCACCTAAGGTATGCTGGATTGCTTCAACGTAAAACAAAATTTACAGTTACCGCAGTCAAAACTCGAGGCGCTTTATAAAGAATGATCGGTCTCCTTATTATTACTCCGTGGTCTAACCATGGACATAGGAAGGTAGGGTACAGGGCACGTCCTCCCAAACTTTGGCGAGGGGATTGACTATAAGTTACAAGGGGGAGTCCACCATCTTACCATGTTAACTTGTGGCGGGTATTTCAAAAAAGAAACATGACGAAGCAGCTTAATAAGGCATTATAAAATAATAAACGAGTAATATATATATATATATATATATATATATATATATATATATATATTCGGTTTCGGTTTCGATTCCTTTGGAATAGAACCGAAGGGCTTATGACAAAGCCACCGAACGCGTCCTCGGGTTGCGGATAGAGGGTCCCCGTACCAAGGGTTTCTGCTGGATACGGTTACAATAATTAATAAGCAGTCGCGGCCAATTGTCCAGGGATGGTCCCGCAGGAATAAACCCTAAGCGAAGGTGTAAGAACCGTGCCGAAAGCTGCATGGCACCTGGGTGAGGTGTCTTTAACGGTGAATCTGGGATACCGGCGACCTCTCAGAGTATCAGCCTTATCCTTGCACACGGGGCTCTACAAGGATGGACGAACCCCTCCCTAGCTACTCGTGGGAACAACAATGAAACCACCAAAATGTTGTAGATGCGGTTCAAAACGATCGGACGCGCAGAGCACCCGACAATGGATCGGCAAACAATGCCGATCATCCTAGAGTTCGGGGTGCTGAAAATAATTTAGATGGAAACACGACGACGAACCGGCGAAACGCCCAAATTGAGTGGACGGTTCAACTTAAGGATGACGTGTTCGACTGCTACGATGGCAGCATTATCCCTGTTCGCGGAGGCTTTATGGCGCGTATGCATACTCTGTGGTGCCAGAAACACCCAGAGCTTCAGCACGTTTCGCATCAGTCTTTGCGAAATCAAGCCGACTACCTCCGGAAAAATGGATATGTACGCGGAGCGCTTCCTCAACCGCTGCTTGAATAAGCTGCAGACTCTCTTAACTCTTAACTCTCTTAAGCCCCAAGATCTGGCTGAAATGGATGCCTCCCTTCGTGGAGATATCTCGCAAGAGTCCGACCTCTGGACCATCAATTGCTCAGTTTATGGTGCTGCGAGAGCTTTGGCTGATTCAAATCGAAGGCTGAAATGGACGATGGATCAAAAGACAAGAAGACGCTTGTATCAAATGAACAAGAAAATTGGATGGGCAAGACAGAATGCGTCCCGTATTCAATGTGTGATTGGCTACATAACATCTGGTAGACCGTTCACGGAAAGGTTTCGAAAGTTCGCCCAAGAACTAAGGACCTTGAATCACACACTAAACAAGTCAAAGCTGCTGACAATCAAGCAGCATATTGTTGACAAAATAAGGCTGTTATCTGACGCAAGGAGGAGGATACAGAAGAGGGAGAGATGGATCAGTGAGAATCAACAGTTTCTCGCTGACCCATCACGCCTCTTCAGTGATTCCCCGGTTTTTGTAAAAAATCCACCCAAGCCCAAGGAGGTAGAGACTTTTTGGAGAGAGGTGTACAAAATCCCGAAAACACTAGAGGTGAAAGAAGATACTGACAATATCATCCACTTCAAGGAGTTTTGCGACAGCCTCGTAAAATTTGAGGAAGAGTGCCCATCAGTCACTGTCGAAGAGGTGAAAAAAGCACTTAGAGGCACGAAGAACTTTTCCGGTGCTGGACCAGATCGTATCAAGAACTTTTGGTGGGAGAAGTTTACTTCTATACACCAACATTTGGCCCGCATATTCACCTCATATTTAAAGTCGGAGACGCCCATTCCGCAGTGGCTGGTGTTAGAACGCACTATAGTCCTACCGAAAAAAGGCAACTTGTCCAAACCAGAGAATTACAGGCCAATAACTTGTTTGAACACACTGTATAAGATCTTTACAGCTGTCCTAAACAACAGGATTGTTCGACGAATTAAGCCTGTATGGCGAGAGATGTACGAACAACGTGGCTCGAAAAAAGGTGTAGCAGGCTGTCGAGAGAACCTGCTGATTGACATGTGTGTCTGTAAAGACGCTACAGTCCATCAGCGCGTCCTGTCCATTGTCTGGATTGACTACCGGAAAGCTTTCGATTCAACCTCTCATAGACTTATTATCTGTCTGTTGGAAAGCTTGAAGGTACATCCACACATAGTGAGATGCATAGAGAGGTTGATGCCTCTTTGGAAAACTACCCAGATAACAATCGTGCGAGGCACGTTACCCGCACGGCATGCGAGGCACGCCGTGCCTGCAGGATGCGAGGCATATGCGCTGCACTGTGTAAAGGGCACGCACGTGCCAGGCATATGAGTCGCACTTCATGATAGGCATGATTTGCGGCGCACGTGCGACGCACTTCGTGAGATGCATTGTTTATAGCATGAATACATAAGTAAGAAGCGTAGTTTTCAATATTAATAATCATTATTACTATAATTTCAACTAGAATTATTGTTAAAATGGTTCATTCATAAAAATTGAAACATTTCCAATTTTATCGAAAGCATAAATTAGGAAATTTGTATTACCTGTATTAACATTATTGAATGCATTTGTAAAATTGTTTGATGTGCAATGTATTTTATTTATTTTTAAACTATAATGCGCACGTGTATCACACGCAATTTTTTGCAACGCCCGTCCGAAAAAGTTGTTTTAGGAGGAAGTAACGAAAAACACTAATTTTATATTACATAGAGTGAAGTAAATAAATTTTGTTGAAAATAAATTTTGAAATCAAAAATGTTTGAAAACAAAATTTTGAAGAAAAAATGTTCTTTTACCGTGGGCAATCATTAAGAGATTTGTTCGAGTTGCATCTAAATTTATTTCAAGAAGATACCAACGCCAGTGTTCAAAGTTACCCATGCCAGTGTCTAAAGTACCTTATTTCAAAAGTGCGCATGCGCAGCTTTTTCACCAGTGCCTAAAGTAACCCATCTTGAAACTGCACATTCGTGAAAATTGGTAGCACACAGTCTGCTCAAATAAGTTCCTTTAGGCACAATTTAGATGTATGAAAACGTCAAGTCAATTTGTGAGGTGGGTATTGCAAAAAACAATTTAAAAAATTATTACACCAAGTAACATTCTTACATCGCAGTGTAATAATTTTTATAATCATAATATTATGGAATTTATTATTTTTCAACTTTAAATATTTTTATTTGCGTAACTTCAATTTGTAGTTTGAATTTCATGTTTTGTATTGTGTAAAGATTAAAATCAAATTGGTAAGGAATTTAAAAAATGCGTTTTTAATTTTTAATGGACTTACATGTACTTTTACTATTTCCAAGAGGAATGAAGAAATCTGTATTTAAAACCCGCGCGCTGTCGTTGAATAATACATATGGCGTAGCAGTCTTCGTCGATCCAACGGAAATGCCCAACGCGCCACGAGTCTCTCTGCGACTTCTATGGCGTCTTCTCGTCCCGCTGTCTTGTCTGAGCGTTTTGCTTCGTTTCAAATCATTTCTCGAGTTTTCTCAACGGTTTTCATTTTCTCTGTGTTTTCATCGTTTCACGCGTAGTACGCTGTCGACGCACGCGGTAACCTGAAAAATCCGCGGTCTTGCTTGTCTTACTTCTCGCATGCACCCAGTCCGTTGGCGGTTTTATGTGGTGACTTTCGTGGATTTCGTGAATTTGAATGCATGTGAGTAGTGTTTATTTTGTTCATCGTCTGTGTCACTATTCAACATCGTGAATAGTGTTCATTTTGTTCATCGTATTTGCTATAGCCCATTCATTTAATTAGGGACGTCGACACTTCAAAGGGTCCAGATCAGAAGAATGTGAATCCCAAAGATATAAGTTGGAAAAATTAATTTCCAGGACATGTTGTATCCAAACAATCACATTGCTCGAATTTAAATAAAAGCTTTGTATAAAATTAATTTGTTTTCAATTTTACGAGTAACAATATCATTTAAATATAAGAATTATCCTTTACAATGCAATCGCATTTTGTCCGCACGCGTGCAAGTCGCACGGCGTGCGAGCGATATGACCCTCAATTGAGGACGCACCTGCGTGATCAGGTGCGCGCACGTCATGCGGGTTTATCCGCACACGTGCCCCCACCATGCGCGCACCATGCGCACATTTTGTTATCTGGGTAGATTTACCATCTCATCTAGGAATTATCGTCTTTTAATATACATTATATATACATATTACGTGTCATACATCAAATTTACAAGTATGATCGCAGTGAATTCGGTAATTACTGACCTTTAAACAGAATAATCTTCCCGTAGAGCATAAGATAATAAACAAATCTCAAAGAAAGCAAGTAGGAACTTATCAGTTTATGACCTATTCATAACCTATAAAGCTTCACTAAGTTTGATAGGTTATGTATAACTTAAAGCCTTTACACGATAATGTCACACGGTTTCATTAAGTTTATTGAGTTGCTTTTACCCGTTTCTTTACATTTAACATATATTTAACGTGCTATGATGGCGGCCTTCCCTCTGAACCAATCCACCCCGTAACGGCATGCCTAATCCCTACCTTCCTATGTCCATGGTTCTAACGCAATGTATTGAAGCGAGCGCCGAGGTGGGGTTAGCGAGGGAAGAACAGCAGCAGAGATGAGGTGGGAGATTGCCGATCCCATACATTCAATTTCGAGTGATTTTCCGCAGCGGCCTCAATGCAACTAACCAGCTTACGAACTAAAATAGACTCTAGACGCTCCTACTTAAAGGTTCAAGCAGGGCGGCATTATTCCAGTTTGATAATGTCGGTAGTGGGTAATTTTAGTTCGTCAACTGACTACTTGCATTGAGGGCGCTGCGGAAAATCACACGAAATTGAATCTCCCACCTCATCTGAAAATTGTCATAAAAGAATCTGGAAGTTTTTAGGGCAATTTTTATCATTTCGCACAATTAAAAAAAAAATCAGGAAAAATTAAAATTAATTTAAAACATGTAACTAATCTTTTTGTTTCTTCATTGGTTTCAAATTAATTTTCTTACAAGGGGAGTGCGCGTGACACGGATTTTAAACATCTTTTGTGAGCGAAGACGGCTTAACATGAGATGAAAAAAGCTGAAACCGTTTACTTAGATAGAATACGGTTTATGCGAAAAAAGGTTGGAAGTAACTCGTGCACAATCACTATCGCTTTGAATTATAGGATAATCGAACAAGCAGCGATGGGCCAATGGTCTAGGTTCCAGACTGGAGAGTCTCTCCTCGTGGGTTCACTTCCTTGTACATTAAAAAAATTATTTTTGTCTCTATTTCTTTTTTTTTTAATATTTTAACCCCAAATATGCATAAATATTATAAAAACAATAGTAAAGAGTTTTAAAAAATATTTTAAGAATACAAACATTATTTTTGACACCAAAATATTTTTATCAGTTCATGTTTGCAGCATAATTTTTTATTTTGGAAAATAAATTTCAATCAAATATTCAAAAATATTTAAAAACATTTCAAAAACTGTAATAAACTTATTTAAAAAAGATTCTGGGAGACTTCAAGGCAATTTTTATAATTTTGCACAATTAAAAAAAAATCAAGAAAAATTCCAAATCATTTAAAACATAGTTTTGAAACTTAAAAAGATAATTTTAATATTGAGAAGATTAAAAAAATAAAAGAAAATGTACATTTTTGAAAAAATGGATTTTTGTGGTTGAAAATTTAAATATATGTTTTTCTTTTAATTTGTAGTTTTTTAGAAGGATATTAAATGTATAGGTTAAAAATTCATTTTTTTTATTGAAGATTGAAATTTTTTGAAAATTCGTTGTTTATTGGTTGAAAATTTAAGTATTCTTCCAACATATTTCGGATTTTTTTTCGAATTTTATAGAAATCTTTTGGAATGTTTTCAAATCTTGAGACATTTTTTTGAAAAATTAATTTTTCAAAACAAAAATTCTATATTTTGTTTTAATTTTTAAAAAATCTTTTGTAGTCATAAATTATTTTTGAATCTTAATAATACTTTTAAATATCTCTTGAAGTTGCTAGATTTTTCATTAATTTTGTAACTGTGCAAAATTGCAAAATTTTGTTTTGAAATCTTTTAATCTTAGAAACGTTAAAAACTTTTTCAACGTTTGTTTCAAATAAAATTTATCAATAAAAAATTTCATGTGAGAGGTTTCCGGAAATCGGGAAATCTTAAGAAAATGTTTTAATATTTACTAAAAAAAATATCATTTTTTGAAATTGGCAAAATTTATAGAAGCACAAATCGGTCGGAAGGCTAATTAAAACTGTGTACGTTTTTTATCATTTGTTTTATAAAAAATGGAAGACCGGAAAGTCATGAAATTTTGAACAAAATTCTGGAAAAACTGGAAAAGTATGGAATTTTGAAAAAAATTTCTAGATTTTTTGTTATTCAAAGGTTAACTTAAAATACTATTGATCAAAGTCTTAACAATTATTTTAATACGTCACGACGAGAAATAGTAGAAAATTGAACATTTGTATTGAAAATTAGTTTAACTATAGTTTGACTATATATTTTTAGATTTCGTTGTGTTTTGGTAGAAAGTTTCAACTATTTTTTTAAACATTCCTTTTTTTTGAAAATTTTTTTTGTAGAAAATTCAACTATTTCTTGAAAATTCCTTGTTCTTCATACATATTTTATAAATATCAGGAAATATTTTCAAGTTTCTAAATATTTTGACTCACTTTGACACTTCTCAAATTCCTAAATATCGTGTTGAAAATTCACTTTTATAGAAAAATCATCTATTCCTTGAAAATTCCTTGTTTTTCACAAATATTTTATAAATATTAGAAAATATTTTTTTATGTAAAAATATTTTGACTCACTTTAACACTCCTAAAATTCCCAAATATCATTGTTGAAAATTCATTTGTATAGAAAATTCAACTATTTCTTGAAAATTCCTTATTTTTTATAAATATTTGATAAACATCAGGAAATATTTTCAAGTTTCGAAATATTTTTATTAACTTTAACACTTCTAAAATTCCTAAATATCATGCTGAAAGTTTATTTTTATAGAAAAATCTACTATTTCTTGAAAATTCCTTGCTTTTCACAAATATTGTATAAATATTAGAACTTTCGAAGAAAGGGTGTCGTAGCCCATCAAGACGTTAATTTAAGTCTTAAAAAAAACTTGAAACGAAAAATTTGAATGGTTGTGAAAAAAATTTGTTTAAAATAAAATGTGTTGAAAAAAATTATGCAAATTTTATTACAATAATTTTTTAAACAAAAATTTTATCACAAAAATTGTAAAGAAAAAAATTGGTTGAAAAACATTCCCAAAATTTGTTTCACAAAATATTATTCAAAAAATTAGTTTGAAAAAAATTTTGGAAAAAAATGTTTGGAAAAAGAAATGTTTTGAAAAAATGTATGTAAAAAAAATTATGAAAAAAATGGTTGGGAAGACATTTTTGCGCTTACGCCGTTTTGTTGTGCCAAATGTTGGCGCGTATGCGCTTTAGCTGTGCCAAATGTTGACCGAAACCATACGGGTTTCAGCCCGGGGCTACGAAATCCTAAAAATGTTGGAAAAATGGATTAAAATTGTAAATAATTTAAATTTAAAAAAATTAATTTTTAGAGAATATCTCGAAGGATTTCAAAAATTTTAAAAGAAAAATCTGAAATATTTCGAGGGCACTTCTTTGATTCAAAAATTGAGTGGATTACAAATTTAAAATAATTTATATTCGAAAAACTCAATTTTCGAGAATATTACAAAACATTCCAAATATTGCAAAACAAGAATTGCAAAACACAAAAAATGCAGGAAAAATTTTGATCATTTTAAAATATAATCAGATAGTTTAAAAGTGTTAAAAAGAATTAAAAATAATAATCCAAATATTGTAAGGAATTTTCTTCAAAATTATCAAAATAAACAAAAAAGTTATTTAAAGTGTAGCCTCTTAAGATGTTAATTTCAAGTCTGAACAGAATATTAAAACAAAATATTTTTTATTTTCGTAAAAAAAAATTGAAAAAAAATTGGTAAAAAAATTATGCAAGTAAATTTTATGAAAATAAAAGTTTGCAAATAATTTTCTACTCAAAAATTTGTTGAAAAAAACATTTTTTGAAAACAATTTCTTGAAAAACGTTTTTGAAAGAAAACTTGTTTGAAAAAAATTGTTGAAAAAAAATATTGAACAAGAATTTAAAAAAAAACTTTTGAAAAAACTTGTTTGAAAAAAAAGTTTGAAAACCAAAATTTTTTCAAAATAATTTTCCGAGAAAAAAATGCAGAAGGTTCAGATATTTTGATAAGATTGTGTAAAAATATCGCTCGCAAGTTTGAGCGCGCCTAGGGCGCGTGACTGGTGGATCTCGCGCTTCGCGCTATGCGCTCCGACGTGTTTGCATCGCGCTTTACGCTCGGTTCCTCTAGATTTTTGAACTTCGTGTTCGACTTCAATGAAAAGAAAAAGTTTATTTGCAGATATTATAAAATTATCAAAACCTCTACATATGAAGTGATTGTTAAATTTGTTTTTATTTTAGACTGAAAAGGAACTTTATTTACTTAAGCTTCCATCGAACCTGAGGAACACAGTCTCATCCAGAAAGTGGTGCTTTGAGCTAGGGATGGGCGATTCTGAATCGATTCTTGAAAGATCGATCTTTTTTACTCAAAAGATCGATCTTTTGAATCGATTCTTTGCGCGTCGATTTTTTATTGGATCGATTCTTTACCCCCAGAATCGAAGAAGCGATTCTTTCATTTTCATTTATCTGTCCGTCCTATAGTTTCGTGACCGCGGCGTACATTTTTTATCTTTATTGCTCCTATAATTTTTTCTTTTGTGCCCCAGACTGCATCTCAATCTAAGCGCAAGCGCAGCCTGCGCTCAAAATGTTAATTATCAAAGTTTCGAAATGGAATAGACCTCTTTTTCTATCCTTTATTGTTAGAAAGGGAGGTCCGAAATTTGATGGCATCAAAGTTGCATGTGTAGGGAGCCGTCTAATTGGTTGACTTTTTTTACTTACGCGTGGCGAGACCATAGATTGTTCGATCATAACAGACTAGTATATTTGAGTATATTTTAGTAGACAATAGTAAATTATTTCCAATATAAATGAGAACAAATATTTCAGCATTTTTCCTGGTTTAGAAAGTTTTTTGTGAAAAAAGGAATAAACAGTGTCTAATTGTCGATCTTTAATCATTTTATTTGAAATTGAATAAATGTAATGGTTTATAGCTAAATATAAACTATTTAGGAAATTTTTACATCGATCTTAAAAGATCGATTCTTTCAAGATCGATTCTTCCGATTCGATTCTTCTGATGAATCGATCTTAATAAATTCGATCCTGGATCGATTCATGAATCGATCTTTTCGAGAGAATCGCCCATCCCTACTTTGAGCTCGATATTCTGTATAATTTAGGTGACAAATTTTATTAGTTAAAATGTTATTTTAGCTTGTACCGTTTTTCAAAACAGTTAATTTTTTCCATTTTGAATATACTCTCACAACAAAAATTGATTATAAATTTGTAAATCTTTTTTGAATGCACAATTTTCGTTCATGTATCTGTTTTCGTACCTTGCATCGTTTTTCCAAAATTTTATTTTTTCACTGTCAATGTTATTTTCACGAATAAAACAAAAACTACGCATCCTATCGAAACATGATTCATAATTAAGTTGTACCTCTTCTTTGAATGAACAAATTTTTCTCTTGCATAGTTTGACAGCAAAATGAAATTTTGGATTTTTCATTATTTTTTTGTGCGATCAACATTTGAATGTTTGATTTTTCAAAAAATTCAAAAATTTGTTATGAAAATTTTGTAGGGTGTTCGAAAAGCAACGTTTTTCCCTTCTTGACTTTTTTTTCATATCGTGCGTTTTTCGGCCTAAAGTGTTAATTTTCGTTTGTTTTTTGGAATTTTGAAAATGCTATAACTCCGGTTATTTTTGTTTTATCAGAAAAAGTCATTGGGATATTTTGTTCGTCTTTTTGTGTAATACTAACAACCCTACATACAATTTTCAAATCATCAAAAAAAGTGGTCTCAAAAATCTTCAAAATGTGATCACTTTTTGAATTTTCATTCAAAATAGCTGGTTAACGAACTCGTTCTTTCTTTGTAGGCCTTAAAAAAGTGTGCCAAAGCACAATCCAATCTGATCAATCTTTCGAATGTTATCGTGCCTACACGATACTACAGACTATACAGACTTCTCACAAAAGTCACAAAAAAGGGGAAGATAGGGGAAAGATTAAACATTTATTTTCATATGTCGAAAAGAACAAACAATCTTCTTGTAAGAAATGTTACATTTTTAAATAATGTCCAATGATTTTTCAATGATTCCTGCCATTAAAGATTTATTTTAAAAAAAAATAAATATACTTTGGAAATCCATCCCAAGTGATATAAAAAAGTGTAGGAAAAAATAAAATTAGTTAAATTTACAATTTTGATATGTTTAACATCGCTCTCATAAATTTTTTTTTTCAAGATTTGTCACTTCGTCCTTACTATAATTAATACTTTCAATGTAAATTTAAAACGGAACTCTTGGTAGGGCGGAGGGGAATCTTTAATTCTTGTCACCTCTACGCCTCTACTTCGTAGAACCGGCAGAGAGTTTCCGAGAAATATACTTCCCCAAACAAATGAAATAAAAATAGAAGAGCAGCTCTTTAAAACTGCTTTCTTGAACACTTATTATATTATCTAATTAAATGGTCTAGAATTAAACTTCAATTAAGTAAATAAATTGATTAAAATTAAAATTAAATTAATTAATTTAAAAAGTGTATAATTTTCTTTTAACTTTTAATACTTCTCACATTTCCTCATTTTTTTATACCAATAACTAAATTATTAGCTTCAACCTTTAAAGAAACCAAATAAAAAAACAAAAACAAAAAAAAACTTTTAAAAGATTTGGGCCTTCAACTTCGGTAAACTATGGAAAAGGTTTAGAGTTAAAAAAATTAATCTTTTCCCCAAATTAGAATAATTTTTAATACAAAGTAAAAATTTAAAATAACTATTAATTTGTTAAACGTTCTTGAACACTGAAATTGGAGATAAAACCACATTCCGAGATTTGATAACAAGGAATCACACATTATCAGTTTGTTTTTAAAGTTATATAAATAAATTTTCGTAAGATTTCGTAAAACATTAAAAAAGATTTTTGAAGATCTCACATATGTCGAAAAAAAATCTAGAAAATTTAGATGTAATTTTTTTTTTACGGGACTTGCAAAATATTGTGAAAAATTAGAGCGAGCTTAAAAGATGTTCAGGACTTTTGGAAGATTTGAAGACATTTAAAAATGTTTGATGAATTTTCGGAAAATAATTCAAGTTCCAAAATATTTTCAATCTCTTCAAAACTTCTAAAATTCATAAATAATTTTTAAGCTGAAAATTAAAATTTAAAATTTGCCTTAAAACCTTAGAGATTTGTAGAAATTTTCAAAGGCATCTTAAGAAATTTTTTTTATTCTTTCAAAATTCTTAAAAAGCTTCTAAATTTTTGTTCGATGTACTCAAAAGAAATACATTTGGACTGTGACTGACAATATTCTTAGAATTAAAAAAAATGAACTGCAAGAATAAAAAACAAACACGTTTCGACAAGCACAAAAATGGGATTCATTTTGGAAAGAAAGCCCAGTTTGAAAAGTCACGTTTTTAAAAATACAAGAAATAAAAATTAATTATTCTTCTTCAGAAGATCTGAGAAAAATGTCCTCTTCTTTTTTGCATACCTTGCTTTGTCTATGAAATCATCAATATCGGTTAATGTGCAATATGAATAATTATATATATAATATAAATAATTTATATTATAAATATGATCAATTGTATGTATATTCTTGAAAAAAAACTTTGAATATAAATAAATAATGAACTATTTTTTCTTTCTCAAATTATTAATTAAATTATTTGAACAAAGAGAAATTATTATTTTTTTGTTTAATTACTGACTCACTTTTTTGAGTATGTTTGTGAACAATTTAATACGTCTGTTTTCTGGGTATATGTAACTTTCTTTAATTGTCAAGTAATTGTCTAACATTATAATAACATTTGGTTGTTAATTATTAAAATTTTGCTCCTAATTCTGCACTTCTAAATAACTTAACTCTCACTTTTAGAGATATTTCAAAGTATTAATAAGATTCAAAAATAATTTATGACTACAAAAGATTTTTAAAGAATGAAAAAGAAATAGAATTCTTGTTTTCAAAAATGTGAATTTTTTTATTTTTTTCTAATCTTCTCAATATTAAAATTATCTTTTTAAGTTTCAAAATTATGTTTTAAATGAATTGGAATTTCTCTTCATTTTTTTTTAATTGTGCAAAATTATAAAAACTGCCTTGAAATCTTCCTGAATCTTTTTTAAACAATTGTATTACAGTTCTTGAAATCTTTAAAAATGTTTTTGAATATTCGCTTGAAATTGATTTTCCAAAATAAAAAATTATGCTGCAAACATGAACTGATTGATAAAAATATGTTGGTGTCAAAAATAATGTTTGTATTCTTAAAATATTTTTCAAAACTCTTTACTATTGTTTTTATGATATTTATGCATATTCAGGGTTAAACTATTTAAAAAAAGGAATAATAACAAAAAATATTTCAATATATGAGGAAGTGAACCCACGACGAGAGACTGTTCAGTCTGGAACCTAGACCATTGCTCCATCCGCAGCTTGTTCGATTATCCTATAATTCAAACCGATAGTGATTTTGCACGAGTTTCTTCCAACCATTTTTCTTATAAACCGTTTTCGAATAAGTAAATGGTTTCAGCTTTTTTCATCTCAAATTAAGCCCTCTTCACTCACAAAAGATGTTTAAAATCCGTGTCACGCGCACGCCCCTTGTAAGAAAATTAATTTTAAACCAATTAGGAAACAAATAGAATAGTTACATGTTTTTAATTAGTTTGAATTTTTCCTGATTTTTTTTTTAAATTGTATTTCGACAAGCACAAAACTAGGATTCATTTTGGAAAGAAAGAACGGTTTGAAAAGTCACGCTTCAAAAAGACAAGACATAAAAATTAATTATTCTTCTTCAAAAGATCTGACAAACATGTCCTCTTCTTTTTTGTATACCTTCCTTTGTCTATGAAATCATCAATATCGGTTAATGTATAATATAAATATAATTATATATATAATATAAAATTTATATTATAAATATAAGTTCAATTGTATGTATATTTTTGAACAAGAATTTTGAATATAAATAAGTAATTAACTATTTTTTCTTACTCAAATTCTTAATTAAATTATTTAAACAAAGCAAAATTATTATTTTTTTGTCAAATCACTGACTCATTTTTTTGAGTATATCTATGAACAATTAATTACGTCTGTTTTCCGGTTATATGTAACTTTCTTCAATTCTCAAGCAATTGTCTGAGATTATAATAACTTTGCTCCTAATCCTGCACTTTTGAATAACTTAATAAGCGAAAATAATGGATTCTGGTGGTGAATAATTGTGCAGTTTGCAGTTTGTGCTAATGGTAACTCCTCGAGTAGAAACTTCAATGGTAAATCATTTTAGAAATTGCTAACTTTCATCATTTACCGACGCGCAACGTGCGCCTTTAAAGTAACTCTTACTTGCATCAGCCAAGATGGCGCAGTTATCAGCGCATTGTTACGAGCGACCAGGGATGTGCAGTTACGCGTAACTGGAAGTTTATTACGTATAATAGACCTTTTCATTTCAATTATTTTTTTGTGCGCATGCGAGAAAATGAATTGACCTTCCTGTCAATTTTCGGCTTTGTTGCTGGCAAATGCATAGGAAATGCAGTATTTTGTTTAAAAAACTAAAGTTTTAAATGGTATAGCGGAGTGTTTATGAGTGAAAATGGAAAAGGATAATGCGATACCAGAAATCGTAAAAAAAAATGTAGTTGGAGCGCATAAGAGCTGCTGCTACGGACGGATTCTCAACAAATAGCTAAATTTGCACCGAAAAAAGCTAAATTTTCAATGAATTAGTATAATTTTCAGCCAAGAAGAATTAATTTCTATCAAAAAAGATCAATTTTCGACAAAAAATGGAAGTTACATTTTCAGTTTAAAAAATTCATTCTAAATAAGAAAAATCTCATTTTCGACCAATAAGATGGATTTTTAACAAAGTACATGAATTTCTAACCAAACATTTGAATTTTTAAGGAAATTTACAACCAGAAACATGAATTACTCACCAAGAAGATTACATATTCTTCCACAAAATTCGAATTTTCAATAAAATAGAGGAATTTTAAACAGCATATTTGAATTTTTAACATAAGGAGATAAATTGTTAACCAAACATGTACGAGTTAAGTTTCCTGTTAAAACAATTAATTTTCATGTAGAAAACATAATCTTCAATAAAATAATTAAATTTTGAATAAAGGAAAAGGTTTTCAATTACAACGATGGAGCATCAACCAAATAAATGAATTTTTAACAAAGTAGTTCCACTTCCAACTACATAGTTGAATTTTCTACCAAAACCAAAGAAGATGAATGTTCAACGAAAAACGTGATATATTGTACTCCAACCGCCAAAAGGATTTTAATTCTACACCAAAAATAGTTTAATTCAACCAAAAAAGATGGATTTTCTACAAAATGGTTTGAATCCTCAATAAGCAAAACAGATAAATTTTCAACCAAGTTGCGATTTTTAACCGCAATGATAAAATTAATTTCAACTTTAATTTATCGAAAATTTACTAATTGTATCAGGTTTTCCCTGACGGCGTTCTGGAATTACCTGACAAATAATACGAGATTAATCTTTATGTTGGAACAAAAAAAGAGAATAACTAATTGGTTTTTCAATTGGAATTTTCCATTCATCACACTC
>CAKNXH010060023.1:6978-139610 GCA_932178445.1 Andricus quercusramuli | reverse complement strand
ATAATATTCATATAAGGTAAACTTAATCAGTTTACAAACATAAAAAACATTACACAATTATTTGCATTGAAACATTCTAATAATGTTTCCATTACATGTTTCTCTAAATTTGAAATGTGATTTCTATAATATGATTCAGATACTCATTTCACAATATCACCAACAAATTTAAAAAAAGTGTATAATTCTAATAGATGTATTTTGGAGAAAAAATAAACTTCTATTTTAAAAATAATAGCCAATATTCAATTACATAATAAAATTTCCGGGCCTTATTCATAAAAATGTAAAAAACAAAATTTCAATGCATTTTTGGACCACACTAATGAGTATAGTAGGTATCTATATGTATCTATATTGTACATATATACAATATGAGGTAAATGTTTCTCCCAGGCATATGGACCTTGCGAGCGGTCATGCCCTACTTCAAAACTTTCTCCTACGCTATACTATACAGTATACGCTTAGCTTCTTCGCGAAACACGATATGCTTCTTCATTCCGGAAAAGAATCAAAATAACAAACTCCTTCAGCACAAGGTCAAGGCTAATCCATTCGTGAATGCCTTTCTCCGAGGAAAAGGATTTCCTCAAAAAAATATTTTTGTATTACTCAAGATTGAAAAGAAGTATATTTTATCATGTTTTCCAAAAAATTGATTTTGATATTGATTTTTATGCAAGATATGTCAATGACACAGCACTTAGTCGGTCATATAAAAACACGTAACCTCCATTGGTAGAGAGTACGGTAGCGGCCATTTTTTACTAAATTTATATTTCATTTTTTTTTGTACACTGTCAAAAATTCCCGCATTAAACTTCCACTAAATGTATTGGAAGTTTATTTCCGAAATGCAGCGATACATGGGTCGGATGAGGCGCATGCGCACAATTTTTGACTTATAAACGCTACAATACATGTATTGCAATTTCGGCATTCCAATACCGTGTTTGAAATTTGGCCTTAAGCTTGTATTGTAGAAGTGTTGGAGAATTCCAAACATTTTTAAGAGTGTATATATACTTTTTAATGTTTGTGATGTTGTGAAAAGAGTCCTTCATATAAAAACAGGTAACCCCCATTGGTCCAGATCATGATAGTCGCCATTTTGTGGTAAATGATACGCGAGAATGCGCTGTAACGTCAAAACGTGACTTTAGTGTTTACCACAAGCTACGGAACGCTATGCGAAATCTCCCTATTATCGGTGATCGATAAAATAAGAAATCTACTTTTATACCTCTGTTGATTTTAATTTTTAAGAAATGCCCGCATTCCAGTTACATAATTTTTCAAATAGTTTTGAGCTTGTGAAAAGAGTATCTGAATTGAATTTTCAAAGTTTTACATACGTGCATACGTATGTACAATACATACATACGTTACATATGTACTTACGTTTCAATTTTGTTGGAATTAGTTCAAAACGTTATTAATAATTCAAATTTTCAGAAAAATATAAGGTAAAAATTATTTAAATGCTTCAGTAAAGATAGTTATTTAATGCTTTTCATGCTTTGTATGATAAAAGTTTATTCATATTCAAAATTTCTCTATTCCAATAACATAATTTCTGTCAATGTTTGTGATGTTGTGAAATGATTATACGAATTCAATTTTCCAAATTATATAGACATACGTTTAAATTTTTACCTGGAATTAGTATAAAAGGTTATTATGAATTCAAATTTTCAGAAAAATATGAAGTAAAAAGTATTCGAAGGTTTCACTGAAAATAACTTTCTATTACTTTTTATGTTGTGATATGATTAATTAATATTTACACACATTTACATTTTTTCTGGAATTAGTTTTAAAGTTTTAAAGTTTTAAAGTTTGAGCGCGCCCAGGGCGCGCACCTGTTGGATCTCGTAATTAATTGAATTACATAAAGATTGAATTTGAATTGTTTTCAAATAAGTCACATTAATTGATTATTCACATTCAGGTTATGTGATTTAATATTGGATGCTATTTTTATGATAAAAATTTATTTTTGCTTTAAAATATCTCCATCACAATTATATAATTTTTACAAATGTGTGTGATGTTGTGAAGTGATTTTTCGAATTCAATTTTCAAAATTATACGTGCATATATCTCAATTTTTACTGGTTGAAAGGTTATTACTGATTGAAATTTTCAGATAAATATTAAATAAAAGTTATTCTAATATTTCAATGAAAATAATTATTAAATGCTCTCTATGATCTGAACTCCTTAATTAAATATTAACTGTTTCTGTTAAAAATTACATTTTCTGGAATTAGTTAGAAGATTATTGATAAATTAAATTTAATAAAAGAAAAGTCTATATTCAAAGAAAAATATATTGTATAAAATGAAAATTATTTGAAAGTTTCAATGAAAATAATATGGTTACGGCCATTTTGTCTGCTGTGTTGGTTGTTTTATTTTTTTTTAATTATATATATGTATATATATATATATATATATGTATATATATTTACATATATGTATTTTTTAAATGTTTGTAATGCTGTGAAATGAGTATCTGTATTCAATTTTCAAAATTATGTGTACATGTGATTCAACTTTTTTGAAAATTAACCCAAGATTAGAATTTACTGTTGATAATGAAACTGAAGGAAAATTGTTAATCACTGATAATTAATTCGATCAAAAATTTAAGAATTTTAAATTAGATTAAATTCAAATTCAAAATCCTAATGAACGTCCAATACTCAAGTTAGTGTATAGAATTCCTGAAAATAAAAACAAGAATCCAACGAGAAAATATGGACAACCACCATAAAATGCTTCTATTGTAATTTCTTTTGACCGAAAATTTTTTTTTTTAAAAGAAGCTTTTTTCCTGTAGTTGAATATTGGAATACCAATATTGAATATTGTAATTGAAAATATTATTTTTATAATAAAAGTTTATTTTTTCACTTGAAATTTATCTATTAGAGTTAGATGGTTTTTTTAAATGTTGGTGATGTTGTGAAATGATTATCTGAATTTAGTTTTTAAAATTATATGTAAATATTGTATTGAATATTCGGTATCATTTTTATGATACAAGTTTATTTTTTCTTTAATAATAACTCTATTACAATTATATACTTTTCTGAAATTTGTTGGCGATTTTGTGAAATGAGTATCTGAATTATATTATAAAAATCAATTTTTTAATTTAGGGAAACATATAATGTGAACGCTATTAGAATGCTTTAATGAAAATAATAGTTTTATAATTTTTTTGTTGCAAACTGTTGAATAAAATACTAGCTAATTAGTTTTGTTCCTAATACCAAATCACATGAATATTGAATTTGAATTGTTTTTAAACTGTGTAACATAAATTGATTATTGACTTCAAGATTATGTATTGAATATTGGCTATCATTTATATGATAAAAGTTTATTTCTTTTTTCAAAATACCTCTATTACAATTATATGCTTTTTTGAAATTTGTTGGTGATATTGTGAAATGAGTATCTGAATGATATTATAGAAATAAAATTCCAAATTTAGAGGAACATATAATGTGACCATTATCAGAATCTTTCAATGAAAATAATAGTTTGATAACATAAATTTGTAACATAAATTGATTATTGATTTCAAGGTAATGTATTGAATATTGGGTATCATTTTTATGATAAAAGTTTATTCATTCTTTCGAAATACCTCTATTACAATTATATGCTTTTTTGGAATTTGTTGGTGAAATTGTGAAATGAGTATTTGAATTATATTATAGAAAAGCAATTTCAAATTTAGAGAAACGTATATTGTAAACATTATTAGAATGTTTTAACGAAAATAATTTTTGTAATGATTTTCATGTTGTAAACTCATTAAGTGATTATTAACTTATATAAATATTGTATCATAGAATATTCGATATAATTTGTACAATCAGAGCTCATTTTCATTTAAAATACCCCTATTCCAATCACATGATTTTTCAAATATTTCTGATATTGTGAAATGAGTATCTGAATTTAATTTTCAAAATTATACATATAATAATCTTAATTTTTATGAAATTATTTCAAAAGGTTATCAATAATTCAAATTTGCAGGAAAATATAAGGTAAGAATCATTTCAATGTTTTAATGCGAAGAATTGTTTATTGTTTTCTATATTGTAAGCAGATTGATTAATTATAGACTGGTTATTTTTTTCACGAGTATCTAATTGAATATTGGCTATTATTTGTATAATAAAAGTTCATTCATATGTTTCAAATACATCTATGACAATTATATAATTTTTTCTAATGTTTGTGATGTTGTGAAATGGTTATCTGAATTTAATTGTCAAAATTATATGTAAATATGATTTAATTCTTGTGACACACATGAAAGTGAAAATTGAAAAAAATACAAGGTAAAAGTTATGTGAATGTTGGGGATAAATTTAAGATAATAAATTAAATATTTTTTTTCTGTGAAAAAATTAATTTTCAACCAAACAGTTGACTTTTCTATCAAACAAGATACTTTTTAATAAAATTGTTCAATTTTCAATTGAGCACATTATTTTTAACCCGAGACATGAATTTTTCAGCAAGAAGATTATTTTTTTACAGAAAAATAAGAATTTTTAAACAATAGTTGAATTTTTAACTAAAAATTGTAACTTTTCAATCAAAAGTGGAGAAGTTACATTTTCAGTTCTAAAAATTATATTTTTAACAAAAAAAAAAACTATTTTTTAACAAACGAGTCGAATTTTCAACCAAGTAGATGATTTCTAAAATAAAATTATGCATAACTATTCAAGAAATAAATGTTGAGAAAGTAGTTCATTTTTCCATGATGTATTTGAATTTTCAACCAAAAAGATTAATTTTCTACTAAAAAAAGATTGTTTTTAACAAAACACACAAATTTTCGACAAAATAGTTGAATTTCCAACCAAAAAATCAAAATTTAGAATAATAAATAGAATAATTCAATTTTCTGTTTAAATAATTAACTTTCAATCAAAAGATGATTTTACAACTAAAAAATATAAATTTGAAATAAAAAATGGAATAGTTGAATTTTCAGTTAGAAAATTATTCTTATAACAAAACGAAAGAATTTTCAACAAAATAGTCAAATTTTCGAAGAAAGAGTTGTATTATAAAAAAAAAATTAAAGAATCTTCAACTGGAATAGTTGAATTTATCAGTTAAAAAATAAATTTTAAAGCAAAAAACCACTAGTTTTCAACAAAATAGTTGAATTTTCAACCAAATATTTCAATTTTTAACCGAGAAAATGAGTCTTCTACCAAAAAAGAAAAATGTTCAACAGCGAGTTAAATTTTTCAGCGAAAAAATGATTTTTCAATAAAGTTGTTGAATCTTCTGAAGAGTAAATTGATTTATAAGCAAATAATTCAATTTTCAACAAAAAAATATGAATTTGCAAACGACAAGATTAATTTTCTAGAGAAAAAACGAATTTTCAGTCAATAATAACAATTTCCATTTGCTGAAACATTCAAGAATATTCTTGGAAAATGAAGTAGTACCTGAAACTACTTCAATCTTTTGGAAAATGGCGAAAATACAATATTTAAATAATATAAAATTATTTAAACAATTAGAATTTGTTTAAATATTTAAGATTATTCCCATGAAACAAATTATTACTTTAAAATGTTTAAATCTGTCGAAAATTTGGTTAGATAAAATGTTTCTCCTGATTTTTTTAGGGAAAAGATATACTCAAACAAACACGTACAATTTAAATAATTGTCAAAATTGTTTTAACAAATTATTTTATTTTCAGCATTAATTTAAGAACTCATAAAGTCTAGAAAATATGTTAATTCCGTGACCAACCTAAAAAAAACTTCTGAACAAATGAAAATTGTTGAAACAATTGAAAATTACTTGAGAAATTACTGGATATTCTTGAACCATTCTAAGCCTTTAATGATATTCCTCAGAAGCCTTTTTATGGTAACCATAATGCATTGACTTTTTATTATTATTTGTAACAATTTAAGACGATTTCAGAGCACAAAAACTTCTATGTTTTCGTTTTACATTGTTTTTGTAATTGATTTAATGGTGTTGAGGATTGTGGTTTACACATTCTTTTGTAAAATTATGGATGATTTTGCGTCGGGGGCCCACTGGAGATTCCTTTATTTCAGTTACTGTCATTGGTGTGATAATTCCTCCTTCCATGTTGATTTTTGTCCGTGCCTTGCGGTGAATTCTGATATCATATGCATACATTCCAGCAAAATAATCATTAGTCGCCAATATTGCAAAAACGTCACCGTGGGATGTTGATAATACAATATGTTCTTGGGTCGGTATGGGCCCATGCACATTATTTCGTACGAGAATTTCAATTCGTGTATTCGCAGGAAAAGTGTATCTTCGAAGTTCAAACTTCCGGTTCGGATTAATAATGGGAGTGAGCCGAATAAATTCAAGTTTGTCGAGTCCATATCCAAGTACGTTAGAAAAAGGAAGCCTGGTAAGTGACGAGTTGGCAGGAGGAGACCTGGACCTGTCACGAGAAGTACCTTCGGTAGGAGGGAGGGACTTGGGAGGAGAATGTTCTATGTTAGAAGAAGAAGATGAGCCGCCACGAGGAACACCAGGAATCGGTTCGCCATTAGGAAGACAATCGAATTGCGAACTTAATTCTGGAAGAAGAAACAAAGTATTTTTTTAAGTACCCTGGTACATCATGAACTTCTAGTGGGAAAATTGCGAGGAAAGACTGAGAAGACACTCAAGGAAGATTGTCCTAGGAAATTTACTGAATGCTGCACCCGCAATATTGAGGGAACATAATTCGGATAAGATTCTGGAAAAGTTTCACTTTGTATGCTTTTACAGAACGTGATTGGCTTTTATATACACATGCGACCGTCCGCGAAGAAAAGGACCTAATGCGGAAAAAATCGATTTTTCATTTTCTTAAGCCGATCGATACTTTCTAAGTTACTCTTTCATTTCCCATAATCAGAAATATTTTAAGTTGATTACTTTTCTTGTTATGAAGCTACAAACATAAGGATGATAAGCGTACGCGGAGACCGAACTGGCCTACGAAAGCCAGCCCCACCATTTACCACTACAGGTGTACGCGACGTGTCCGTGAGCTCCACTGGATCGTGCGTCAAAGTGTAGTGGTGAGTGGAAGGGGTGCTTTCCGTGGACGCATCCCCACTACTAAAATGCTGGCATGCGGACTCTGCTACAATCATCCGCAGTGACCGCAACTTTGGCATGCAGAGGTACTGCGCATGCGCTAAATATGCGTAAGAGGAACACGTTGCGAATTATTATTTCCATGGTAGCGTGCTGTCGCGTCGTGTTCCTCTTGAGCGTTCTAGCGCAAGCGCAGTACGTCCACATGCCAAAGTTGGGATCACTGATCATCCGTCCTGTAAGACTCAGCTTCGACGCATTAGGTTTCTTTCTTCGCGGTCGGTCACACATGCAATGAACTACTGGAAGCATAGAAACAATTTTGTGCGACCGCGTGCAGGTGCTATAATAAAGGGAACAAGCGCGCAATGAAGAATTAAGTCTAGGATCACCGGCTTATAATGTTGGAAAAAATGCGGTTTCCAAACAATTTGTTCGACAGAGAGAGAATTTAAATTTGATCAACCAAGTTCGGGAAAGTAGGCGGTCGCCTCTTAACTACAAAACCTGAATTCAGTTCGTATGTTTCTGTGGTTTATCATTCAAGTTTCAATGCGTACGTGAATGATACGACCTACGCAATACAATTTTTTTAATTTGTTGGGAGTATTCTTAGATTCTCATAATTTATGATTGATAAAGTATTAGAATCATCCGAAATTTCGCACCTCATATTTTCAACGAACCTCCGGTAGATTCCGACCAAGATGAAAAAATTTCCGATTCTACTATAATTAACTGTACTTTTTTATTCTGAAATTTTGAGAAATTTGGAATCAATGTTTCTCGAATACCATTTTATGTAATGCACACATTCTAGGTTTCTCAGAAATCAATTCAGATTAAATTCGTATTCATTTCTGACAAACACAACTAGAGTTTCGAAAAGAACAGCAATTGGAATGGAATGGGGCTTACCTCAGGCAAATTCTCATTTGCGAAAAACTGGAAAGCACTTTTAAAATTATAAGTATAGCATAGTATTATACTCACCAATAGTATTATAGATGACCATCAGGGTAAAGACCGAAGTATGAACAATCCACATCATTTCCAATTAGGGGAATCAATGATTACTGCTTCGATGAGGAATTTAGGCAAGAGTGTATCTGATGATATTCTGGTGTTTTATTATAGTATGTATCCAGTATTTGGATAGTTAAATCATCAATTATCGTTTAGCTTGTGCTTCTGAGATATACATGATTATATTTCATACGCCAGTTCAAGAAAAAAAGATTGTTTACCCCGACCGAAGCTATCTTGTGGAAAACAAAGCAACATTTTCATCAAGCTGTCTAGAAATGTTTGAAGACAAACAATAGTTTTGATTGGAATCATGTAGCTCTAAAGACTGTATGGATATCTTCCACAAGGAGTCGTAGAATAAAATAAACCAAGCTTTGTTTGAAAAAAATTCATTTCAAAGAAAGGGTTCCCTAACAAACAGAGTGAGCTATGCTGCTTTTCACAAACTTTCAGTTTTGAGGTGGTCGTAACTACTGATGGGATCTTTGAAAAGAGAAAAAATATTATCTTTTATCAAAAATTTTCAAATATGAAAAAATATTTATTATAGGGATCGAATTCATTCCAAATCATGCAGGTGGCAGGTCCCTTCTTATTTAATTATGACACACTAATGTTTTATTTTTATGAGAAAAAACAGTTAAAGCCACATTTTTTCTTATTCGGGTGAAATTCTCGAAAGAAACACAAGATAATGAAAAATGCTAAGAGACTTTTCTTCAAAAGTTTTTGAGAGGAATAACTTTTTCAAAAACTTGTTTCTTAGCTCGTCTTGTTTTTGAATAGAATAATTTTTCAGAAACAAAGAAAATCGTTTCGCTTCTTCATTTTCCAAATTTTATTGTACTTTAAAGCGAAAATCAGAAAATTTGTTTCTTAAAATGCGTAATATTATAATATTACATGACATTGATTTATTTATTCAAAAACATTGCATGTAACAAAATTTTCGAGAACCCGCTACTGCTCGAGAAAACAAGCTTTCATTCAATAAAATCCAATAGTTCATTTTTTAATTTCGTAAATGAATTAAGGAAAAAGTTTGCTCAAAAATGAGGCTTTCAGCCTAACTTCAATTGCATCTTCCTTTGTGCGTTGGCTCCCCGCACACCCGGTTTCTCCGATATAGATTTTTCCATAACAAGAAGCGATTTTACATACTCCTGGAACATCTTTTTTCATCTTCAGGGTTGTTTAGAAGTTGGTCTATTTTCGCAGGTGGTTTAAATATGGTTTGGATGTTGTGTTTCTTCAGCAGGTTGTGTTGACTTGTTTTTTAGTGTATGTTCCTATTGAGTTATCAACTTGCTTGCTTGTGTAATCGTTTTGTAATATGATTTATTTGAAGTTTTGTAATTCTTTCTGTAATTTATCCTTATCTGTTATGGAGACAGCTCTGTATATAAGACAGTTGATGACCGATTGCTTTGAGATGGATGGTGGTGGAAGGAGGCATGTGGATATCTGTTTGTATTGGTGGGTTTTCTGTTAACTTCATCTCCTAATGTCTTATCAGAAATTTTAAAAACTAGTACGTCCAAGAAAGGCGATTTCCCGTTTTGTTAAATTTCAATGGTGAACTGAATATTAGGGTATAATCAACTGATGAAATCGAAAAACTTGTCTAGTTCATCTAGTCCATGTCTCCAGATGAGAAAAGTATCTTCAACGTAACTGCACTAAAATTCTGGTTTAAGCTTGGATTGGTTGAAGATTTCAGTTTCTAGATTTTTCCATAAAGATGTTGGCGATTACAGGTGAGATTGGGGATCCCCTTGCTGCTCCTGAGGTTTGTTCGTAGAATTGGTTATTGGAAGAGAAGTAGGTATTGGTAAGACAGTGTTCTATCCAATCTGCGAAAATAGGACAACTTCTAAACAACCCAGAAGATGAAAAGGCACCTCTCAGTGATCTGGTAGTATATAAAATCTCTTCTTCTCGTGGAAAGTCTATATTGGAGAAATCGGGAGAGCGGGGAGCCAATGTTTAAGGGAACTTGAGAGTGATGTCAGGCTAAAACATTTTACGAATTCAGCACTAGTCGAGCATAGTATCGAAATAAGGCATAACATTTCATTTGACAAAAAAATCGTCATCGAAAAAACGTACAATATTTTTCAAAAAAAAAAAAACATAGAGAAGCAATCGAAATCTTAAAACTTCTTGATAACATAAGTGTGGAAAATGGATATAATAGCAATCCGATTTGGCTTTCTATCCTCCCTGGTTTTTAAAAAAAGACTTGATTGGCTCCGGCCAATCACAGGCATCGTAGAGAAAATATATAAGAATAAGATAACCTGAAACTTCAGTTTCAGCTTAGCCCTCAAGAAGTGAACTGTAATGCCAATGCGAAGGTTTTAGTTTTATGTAAAATTTTATTTCGACGGCTTTCATCAAATCTCAACGTTCTGACCACCTGAGTCGCCAGGATTGCCAGTACGTTAACCAGTCATTTTTGACCAACGGTTCTGGTCTTATCCATCGAAAATGCTTTTCAACAAATAAGAAATACCATTTTCTGGGAAAACTATACGAGACATGAAAATAATGTTGAGGAGCAAATTTTTTTATCTTAAACTGATCAAAAAGGATTCTCGAGACCATTTTTATTGATGAGACAAATATTTTTCAGTTCAATCGAAAGAAGATGAATCGACAAAAGCTTTCTACCGAAAAAGATCTACAAATTTTTTCAAACTTTTTTTTCCAGATTCGAAATAATGAATAGACAAAAGTTGTCAACCCAAAAGAGATCTATAAACTCATTGTTACTCCTTTTTCCATAGAGCGCGTAGTTTTTGTTTTGACCTAAAAAATTCACAACCAATAAAAAAATTAAATTCCTGGAAAAGTAGCACAAGATAAGAAAAAAATGAATGAACAAAAGTCGTTCACCAAGAAAAGGTCGAAAAAAATTGTTTTGAATTATGTATTAATAAGACGCGTAGGTTTTGTTTCAATCGTAAAAATGAAATTACAAATAATTCATCATAATCCTAAAGAAACCTTCCTTGAGAAACATTGTTATGGTGACCATAATACATTGCCTTTTTATAAATATTTGTAATATTGCAAGTTGCTTGTAACATTTTAAGGCAACTTCGGATTACGGAATGTTTCATATTTCTGTGTTACATATTTTTTGTAATCAAATCAATGTTGTAGAGGATTGTGACTCACACACTTTACTGTAAAATAAGCGAAGATTTTGCGCCGGGAGCCTACTGGAGAATCTTTGATTTCAGTTTCGGTCAACGGGGTAACTCTGCCGCTTTCTATGTTTATTTTTGCGCGTCCTTGATGTTTTATGCGTGGACTATATGTGTATATTCCACAAAAATAATTATTACTCTCTAAAATTGCAAAGGCGTCACCATCAAATGTTGATAAAACAATTTGTTCTTGGGAAGGCACGGCCACATATTTATTCTGTGGTAGACGTATTTGAATTGGTTTATCGGCAGGAAAAGTGTACCTTCGAAGTTCGAACTGCCGGTTCGCATTTGTAGTGGGAGAAAGTCGAATGAATGGAAGTTGGTCAAGTTCATATCCCAGTACGTCAGAAAACGGAAGCCTGATATGAAGACGAGGCTCGGCAGGAGGAGACCTGGTCCTGGCACGAAGATGCTGTTCAGCAGGAGGAGACCTTGATCTGGCACGAAGGGGAGGCTTAGCAGGATACAGATGCCTGGCAGAAAAATGTTGTATTGCAAAAGAAAAAGCAGAAGAAGAAGAAGAAGATGGACCGCCACGAGGAACACCGGGAATAGGGGCACCATTAGGAAGACACTCGAACTGTGAACTTAACTCTACAAGAAGAAACAAAGTATTAAATTTTAGAAGGATCTTTGTATGTCATAAACAGGACGCGGATAGAAGCCAACGTACAATTATCTGACGAGTGCAGCTTGGTTTTTACATGATTAGGACTTCATGGCCACATTCAGCCAGGCCGACGGTTCTCCGCATGTAAGAGTCGAGCTGCGCTCGTCAGCTAGCTTAACAGTGGCTCTAATCCGCTTTCTGATCATGAACTTAAAGTGCAAAAATTGCGCGATAAGTCTGAGAAGATATTTAGTGATTTTTAGCCTTTTAAGTCCGGAATATGTATCTCTAATTCATTTTGCAATGCTCTAAATTGCATAAAAATGACACGATTAACATAATTACAATTTTTTATTATTTTGCGTGTACGGGATTTCTTAAACCGATGCGGAATAGTTTTCAGTTTGTGAAAAGTTCTGAATTTGTAGGGTTAGCAAGCCATTCTGTTCAGATTCTCATAATATATGATTGAGAAAGTATTCGAATCGTCCGCAATTTCAAACTTAATTTTTTAAACGGATCTCTGGTATATTCGGATTAAGACAGATGCATTTCTGGTTCCAGTTTAACTCAATGTATTTTTTGGTTCTGAAATCTGGATAAGCTCCAAATGGATGCTTTTCGCATTTCAGTTTGTATAACCACATTCTGGGTTTTCCCGAAATAAGTTCAGGTTTAATTCGTATTCATTTTGAACAAACAAAACTAGGGTTTCGAAAATAATAGCAATTGGAATTGGACTTTCGAAATTATAAATATAGCATAGTATTATATTCACCAATAGAATTAAAGACGAGCATCAAGCTAAAGAGCGGAGTATAATCAATCCCCATTTTTAGCAAATAGCGGATAAACTGAGCAATGCCTTAATGAAGAATTTTGCTTAAAAGTGTATTTAATGAATGCTCTGGTGTATTTCAGAGGTCTTTTATTATATGGTTTCTAAATCGCTATCTTATTATTTATATTAGGCTTGTCCTTCTCAGATATTCATATTTATATTTCACAAGTCAGTCGAAGGAAAGAAGTTCGTTTACCTCGACCCAGGCTATCTTGGTAATCATAGAGTGATTCTTTCGAATAAAGCTTGAAAGAAATCTGTGTCGTTTTTATTTGTTATTCTTATCGCTAAAACGATAAGCATTACATAAATACCTAGAAGTTTATTTTCTCGGAAAAAATTCTCTACAACTTTCCTGCATCCAATTTTTCAACATTTTTATTGTCTTCATTAAAAAGGATTATAGATAGGTAGATAAACGGTTGTGTTTTGGCCTTCTCACCCTTATCGCCTTGCCTCACTCGTATCGTGTCGCATTGCAAGCATGTCCCTACTTTCTCTTTGCCTCGCATTGCCAAAATCTGCCTCCGCGGCTAACACCTAGTACTTATCTACTATTTACAATATTTACAGATCACTTATATCTACTTCCTCTCCCATTTACAATATTTTATTCTCCATTCCTCTTCCTCTTTCCTTCTCATTTTCTCCATCTTACTCAACATCCCCTTCATCCATGCTACTGCCCTTTTGTTCCCCCTTTCATGCATCAGTACCACCATGCTTATTCCACTCCTTCCTTCTTCCACAAACTCCTCCGATCAGTGCTTCTCTCTTGCGTCCCCCTTCCCGCACATTTTACAAATCTTCTGCTTTCTAGAAAGCCAGAACCTATTAAAACCGTCCATGCACCCACATCTCATCCTTGCTATAGGCTCCTGACTTCCTTCCTCCCCTTTCTCACACAAATATTGCGTTCTCTCCATTGGGGCATAATCCTGTCTTCTCTCTTTTCATGCCGTTTTTCTCATATACCTTCCTTCCTTCTCCGTGAATCCTTCTCACTTCATCTATCTGCAGTCCATTCGTTTAATAAAAATGTCATCAAGTCAAATGAACAAAAATATTACAAATTAGACCTCTTCAATTTGTAAAACTTTCGCTCTGTCTTTCTAAAGAAATAGTGTGCCAGAAAGATGTTAAGGCACTCAGAAGATTTTCAACTGGCAACTTACAGCTAATAATGTGTAGTGTCTTAATAAAGATTGTACCCGTTTTCAGCAGAAACCTTCAGTACAGGTCCCCCCTATTCGCAACCTGATGACGCTCAAAAAAACCAAAACCAAATAAATGGGTATCATCAAACGCGGTAATTTAGGACATATGAAGTGAATTCGGCCACCCCTAAATTCCCTAAATTGATTCCTCTGGAATTGAACTAAATTTATTCCACTGGAATCGAACTAAATTGATTTCACTGGAATCAAACCGGAAAGTCCACAACAAAGCGACTTAACGCGTCTTCAGGTTGCCGATAGAGGGTCCCTGTACCAAGGGTCTCTGCTGAATATGGTTACAATAATTAATAAGCAGTCACGGATAATTGTCCAGAGGTGGTCCCAAAGAAATCACCCCCCAGCGGAGGCGTAACAACTGGGCCGAAAGTTGAATGGCACCTAGGTGAGGTGTCTCGAATAGCGATTTTGGGTAACTGTGCGACCTTTCAGAGTCTGTAGCCTTATCCTTGCATGCGGGGCTCTACAAGAATAGACGAACCCTTTTCCTAGCTACTCGTGAGAATAATAATGATTACACCAAACATTGTTGTAGTAAGTGTGGTTCAAAACAATCGAACGCGCAGGGCTCCCGACAATGAATCAAACAACAATTCCGACTACCCTGGAGTTGGGGGGCCGATCAAGATGGAGTCATCTTGATGAACCAGCGGAATCTTAATACTTTTGGGTGGACGGTTGGACTCGAAGATGACCTGCTCAAGTGCTATGATACCAGTATGACCCCTGAACGAGAAGGTCACATGGCACGACTGCATGCTCTATAATGAAAAAAACACACAGAGCTCTCGGGCTGGTCACTTCAACGTCTGCGAAAGCATGCCAAACAACTCCAAAGAATGGGCTTTGTAAGCGGATCGCCTACTGTACCGGAAGCAGAACAATCTTGCAACAGAGAAAGAGTGGATCAACATCCAAGTTTATTTGAAGCCCAATGCTCTGGCTGAACTAAATGACGAGCTTCGTAGAAATTTTTCAGAAGAATCTAACCTTTGGACTATCAATTGTGGTGTGTATAATGCAGCAAGAGCTTCGGCGGATGCAAACCGAAAACAAAACCAAGGGCTGATCATAAGACCAAAAGACGAATCCATCAGCTTCCTACAAACATAGGCCGGAGAAGACAGTACGCGCCCCGCATTCAGTGTATGATTGACTACATAACATCTGGCTGTAATTTCATCGCCCAGATTTGACTGTTTGCGCGCGAACTGCCGATCCATTTTCACACACTTAACCAGTCAAAGTTGCTGGCCATCAGGCAGCATATTGTTGATAGATTACAGGTTTTCTTTGACCCATCTCGACTCTTCCAAGATCCTCCAGTTACTGCCGATCATCGACCCTAACCAGAAGAGGTCGAGGCATTCTGGAAAGAATTCTAGGAAGTTCAGCATCCACTTAAAGAAGGCTCAAAGAACATAAATAGCTTCAAGGAGCTTTGTAATGCCCTCATAGCACCTAAGGGAGAATGTCCACATTTCACTACCGAGGAGGTGAGAAAAGTATTAAGAAGCATGAAGAACTATTCCTTTCCGGGACCAGAAAGTATCAAGACCTTCTTGTGGAAGGAGTTTCTTTTAACCCACCAGAATCGGGTCCGTATTTTCACCTCATATCTAAACTCGGAAGAGCCTATTGCGAAGTGGTTGTTAGAATAGCGTACAGCACTCAGGACGTGACATCTATAAAGGATACACTACAAAGCAGATACAAGCGTCTCATCCGGAAGATTTGTTCTGCCGAACTGTCAGGGAGGAACAAAGTATCTGCAACGAATATGCTTACCGTCCCGGTAGAAATCTATCTATTCGATCTGGTTGGATGGACAAAGAATGAGCTCAGATCCCTTGATAACTGGTCACGAAAGGTCATGCATATAAACAAAAGAATGCACCTTAAGTCTGCTGTTCTGCAACTCTACATCTCACGACGTCAAGGTGGTCGCGGAATACAGAATGTTGAATATCTTCACAACAGGATTATTCTGGGTACAGCACATATAGTCGCAGTTTTTGTTCTAATTTCGAAAAATTCATTAAAGATGAAAAAAAATTCTTGGAAAAACAGCATAGGATACAAAAAAAAATGAAAGAACAAAAGTTGTTCACCAAAGATAGGTCGACAAATTTTGTTTTAATCGCAAAAAATGAAATTACAAACAAACAAATTGAATTTTTGGACGAAAGACACAAGGTACAATAGAATGTTTCATAACAAAATTATGCTTTCTACCTTTTCTTCTCACGAGGTCCGTGTTGAGAATATGTTCGCTAAAGCCGAAGGAGCTTCAACAAAAGGGAATTCACAGTCACTAAATTCCAGATTTCGATGTTTTAACAATCGAAATTTATTTAATACAATACTGAACGACGAAGCTTTTGAACAACATATATATATATATAGTTAAAAGTTTGTCATAAGGACAACCGCAGGATTTCGCCGGGAGCGGGTGCTAATCTGAAAAATTGCACCCGCTCCCAGCGAAATCACGGTAAAATTTCAGCTGTAACCACGTCTCACGACCTTGAGATGGGTGGTTACAGTCTGCGCGAATTCAATAAGATGATCCGGCGAAAGTCTCGTGCACCCTGAGGACACGGAGCGACCCAAGGACGACCGCCTTCTGCATTCTCCCTGCAAGTGTCTCAGCATTTTGTTGACACGCAGGGATGCTTTTCAGGCTATTAACAAGTGAAACCTTGGCACCTCCAAGAGCGACAATGATTAGGACGATTAGCTTAACAGAATATTCCGGGTATAACCGTCGCAACTCCCTCATAAGGTCCTTATACCTTTCTTTCTTTTCTTTCTCCTTCGCTGTGACGTTTTTGTCCGCTGGTGCCAAAAATTCGATAACGAACATGGTTCGTTTCTCGAAGTCAAGAAGAACCATGTCAGGCCTCGAGTGCGCAATAGAAACAATTGTCGAGAATATGAAGTTCCAATATATGCGGCACTTCTCATTTTCGACAATTGACTCTATTTCTCTAGGGGCGTTCAGCGGAGAGGTATTTGGGCTAATGCCGTAAGAGTGACAGAGATGGTAATAAAGTACTCAGTGCCGCATTGTGCCTTTGGATGTAGGTTGTTCCCGCATGAGCTGGACAACTAGATAGTATGTATCCTAGATGCTCGGGGTGTTCATGACACGCTCTGCAGCTATCATCGGGAATATCTTGGCTCAAAATGTGGCGACGGTATGCTAGAGTGGAAATGACACCACCTCGACATGCCAAAATGAAGCCCTCTGTGCCCGACTTCAATCCGGGTGATCTAAGGAAAGCAAACGTCAGCTCATACGACATCGACTGATCTTCCACATTTTTGTGGAAGATGCCGTGCATCTTCTTGTCGAGGAGCTCTTCGCGGAAGTTTTGCTCCTGTGCTTTCTTAATCCGGGCCTTCAGGAGTGAGTATTCAAGATGGATAAGATTTGATGCATTTCGCTCACCCTTGATATTAAAGTCAAGGCCGAGTGTTTCAGCAGCCTCTTCTGCTGCTTTGTAAAGAAACGCCCCTTTGCCTACTTCTTCGTGTTTTCTGACCATTTTAAGAAGAGGATCTTGTCCATTTGCGACAATATGTGCTGTACCCAGGATAATCCTGTTGTGAAGACATTCAAGATTCAGTATTCCACGACCACCTTGACGGCGTGAGATGTAAAGTCGTGGAACAGAAGACTTAAGGTGCATGCTTTTGTTCATGTGCATAACCTTTCGGGACCCGATATCGAGGGATATGAGCTCGTCCTTCGTCCATGGAACTACTCCAAATGAATAGAGTACTACTGGGACGGCAAGCATGTTCGTTGCAGATACTTTGTTCCTCGCCGACAGTTCAGAAGACCATATCTGTCGGAGGAGACGTTTATATCTGCATCGAAGAGTATCCTTTATAGATGTTACGTCCTGAATGCGGCTTTGTGGCACGCCCAGGTATGTATCGGTCTCTCCAGCGCAAAGGTGTCGTATAGCGCTTCTGTCAACGAGTTCAGGATCTTCGGGGATGCCGTTAAGTTTTCCTTTCTTCAAATTAACCTTGGCGCATTTCTCTAACCCGAACTCCATTCCAATCTCTTAAGTGTACTCTGTGACAATTTTTAGAGCTAGATGTAGTTTCTCTTGATTTCTAGCATAGAGCTTAAGATCATCCATGTAAAATACATGAGTTACCTTATGCTTTCGATTTCCAGGTTCGCCACAGAGGTACCCTTCGGAATGGCGAAGTGCGAGAGATAGTGGCAATAATGTGAGGCAGAAGAGGAGAGGGCTCATGATGTCGCCCTGAAATACACCTCCCTGAAAGGTGATACTGTTAGTGATCACACGATATTTTCCAGATAAGATGGTAAATCTGGTTTTCCAAAGCGGCATTAATCTCTCTATGCATCTCACGATGTGTGGATGAACCTTCAAGCTTTCCAACAGACAGATGATAAGTCTATGGGAGGTCGAATCGAAAGCCTTCTGGTAATCAATCCAGGCCATCGATAGGAATCGCTGATAGGATGCTGCGTCTTTACAAACACATCTATCGATGAGCAGGTTCTCCCGACATCCTGCTACGCCTTTCTTCGAGCCACTTTGTTCATACATCTCTCGCCACACAGGTTCAATTGTCCGAAGAATCCTATCATTTAGGATGGCTGTGAAGATCTTATACAGTGTGTTCAGACAAGTTATTGGCCTGTAATTCTTAGGTTCAGCTAAGTTGCCCGTCTTAGGCAGGAGCACTGTGCGCCCTTCCACCAACCACTCCGGAATAGGCTCTTCCGACTTTAAATATGAGGTGAAAATTCGGGCCAGATGCTGGTGGGTTGAAGGAAACTTCTTCCACCAGAAGGTCTTGATACCATCTGGTCCCGGAGCGGGAAAGTTCTTCATGCCTCTCAATACGTTTTTCACCTCCTCGGTAGTGATGGGTATGCATTCTTCCTCAGGTGTTATGAGGGCATTGCACAGCTCCTTGAAGCTATTTATGTTCTTTGAGTCTTCTTGAAGTGGATGCTGGACCTCGTAGACTTCTCTCCAAAATGCTTCGACCTCCTCTGGTTTGGGCGGATGGTCGAGAGTAATTGGAGGGTCTTGGAAGAGTTTAGATGGATCAGATGAAAATTGTTGATTTTCTCTAACCCACCTCTCTCTCCCCTCTAGACTTCTCCTAGCGTTAGATAGTATTATATAGTATAGTATAGTATTATATATATATATATATATATATATATACACCCGCGTGCCAAAAACACACCAATGCACTTGCGAGATGGATTGGGAGAGATGTCATTCTACTGTCGCTCCTTGTACGAATTTCTAAATAAATTACAATTGTGAAAACAAAAAAAAAATTAGATAACCTGCAGATCACAAATTGTTTTATATTTCTGTGCTATACATTTTTTATAATTGAATTAATGGTCTGGATGATTGTGACTTACACACTCTACTGTGAAGTAAGCGAAGATTTTGCGTCGGGAGCCTACTGGAGATTCCCTGATTTCGGTTTCGGTCAGCGGGGTAACTCTGCCGCTTTTTATGTTTATTTTTGCCCGTACTTTACGTTTTATGCTAGGATTATATGTATATATACCACCAAAAATATAATTACTCTCTAATATTGCAAATACGTCACCATCAAACGTTGATAATACAATTTGTTTTTGAGATGACATGGCCTTAAAACGATTCCGTTCTACAAGTATTTCAATTGGTTTATCTTCGGGAAAAGTGTATATTTGAAGTTCAAATTGTCGGGTCGGATTTGTAGTGGGAGAAAGTCGAATAAATGGAAGGTGGTCAAGTTCATGTCCTAGTAAGTTAGGGAATGGAAGCCTGGAACGAAAAGGTGGCTCGACAGGAGGAGATCTGGATCTGGTACGAAGATGATGCTTGGCAGTAGCATGTTTTGTGTCAAAAGAAGAAGCAGGAAAAGAAGAAGGTGAGCCGCCACGAGGAACACCAGGAATAGGGGCGCCATTAGGAAGACAATCGAACTGTGAAGTTAACTCTGCAAGATGAAACACAGTATTAATTTTTTTAGAGCATCTTTGTATTTCATGAACAGGGAGCGGATTAGAGACATGTCAGAGCCGAGCTGTGCTGGTCAGCTAACTTCACAGTGGCTCTAATCCGCTTTCTGACCATGAACTTCTATTCGCAAATATTGCGCGAAGAGGCTGAGAAGATATTTGGTAAGGATCGCCCTAGAACATTCATTGAATGTTGGTCCCGCAATATTTAGAAAACAATATTCGGGAAGGATCCCGGAAAAGTCCTATCCAGTATTTTATTTTGCAGAACGCAATGGGCTTTTAGACACACATACACTGGAGCTCTGAATGAACAGAAAAAAATGTGGAAATGATTTGCGAACAATAATGATTAAGTTTAGGATCACAAGCTTGAAATATTGGACAGAATGCGGTTCCCGGAAAATTTCCCTGATAAAATCCATATCTTTGCCATTCCGGTAGAGATAGAATTCGAATCTCATTCGGCAAAGTTTGGGAAAACAGGTGGTCGCCTTTTTAATGCAAAACCCGAATTTGAACCGGATGTGTCTTTAATTTATTTTTTTAAAGTTTGAATTCGCACATAAATAATCATAGTAAATATATCATAGTATTATATTCACCAATAGAATTAAGGGCGACCATCAAGGTAGAGAGCGAAGTAGAATGGATCCCCATTTTTAGGAAATAGCGGATAAACTGTGCAATGCCTTGAAAAGGAATTTGGTTAGCAGTATCGTTAATGAATATTCTGTTGTTTTATCAGAGGTTTTTTTATTGAGTGGTATCGGAATCGTTATCTTAATAAATTTAATTATATTCTATGGAGCTATTCATAATTATAATTCATGAGTCATTCGAAGAAACGAAGTTTGTTTACCTCGATCGAGCCTATCTTGGGAAAAATAAAGCGATTCTTTCTATAACGCTTGAGAGAAATCTGAATCTCATCAGGAAATTTTTCAAATCATTTACAAATATTGTGAATATCTTTCTCAAGGTGCCTAGTAAGTTTCGATGACAAAACAAAAATTTTAATTCAAATAATTCAGACATGGAAGCTACATGGATATCTTTCACTACGTATTGTGGAGTAAAATAAATCAAGCTTTGTTTAGAAACATTTGATTTTGAAGAAATTGAGCTCTTACAAATGGAGTAAAACGAAATTTTAGTATCAAGGTTGTTTTCGTTATTAGTGGTATTGAAAAAAAAGAAAAGATTATCTTTCATGAAAAACATTTCGAACATACAAGAATATTATTTATTGAACAGCTTGGGTCTTTGACCCAAGTTTTAATACTCATCGCTTCATTCTTATCGTTTTTATTTTGCATCATGATAATTTTATGTGTTACTCTTATCGCTAAGATGATAAGATTTCAATTAATATCTAGAAATTAATTTTCTCGAGAAAAGAGTTATCTACAATTTTGCCGCATCCCATTTTAAAACATTAGTCTTTGAATGCCAAAAATTGTCAACAATTAAAACTTAAAAAGTCTAACTGAACTACAAAATCTGCGTGTCTGTTGAATCTCGCGCTTCGCGCTCGATAATGTATATTCAAGCATCGAAAACTGTAATTTGGTGATTGTGAATTCTCTTTTGTTAGAGCTTTTTCGGCACTAACAAACACATTCTGATCAGGTATCTCGTGCTCTGTACTCCATTTTGTCTAAAGTACGAACTCTTTTAGATTAAGTTCAATTTGATCATATCAAATTGATACTCACACCGCGCACATTCCGCACGTGCTGCAATTCGTATAAGAACAAAACACAATAAAAGATACACCTCAAGTATAAGAAAAAATTAATTCACTTACAAAAAAAAAGGAAAACTTATACAGGAAAACGAACTAGAATCACGAAATCACAGCGATAGGCCAGCGGAACCCTCGTGAGTCTTGAGAAGAAGAAGGGAACCAAGGATGACAGTTTTCTGCATCAGTCTCGGAGGTCCCTTGGCATATTTTTGGCACGCGAGTATGTTTTTAAGTTTATGAATCAGTGATAGTTCCGAACAGTCGTTCGGAGACGATGATTCGATCACGAATATAATTTTTTTGTCGAAGTTTCGGAGAACGATGTCAGGTCTCGAGTAGGAAATTAAGACTGCTGTCCGAAAATGATTGTTCCAGAAAATTTGGCACTTCTGGTTGTGGGTAATTGACTCTATCTCCATCGGAGCATTTGGCAGGGCAGGGTCGCAGCCAATACCGTAAGAGCGACAAAGATGGTAATAAAGTACTCTCGGAACCGAATTATATCTAGACGTTTTTGTCAGCTGGTGCCAAAAATTCGATAACGAACATGGTTCGTTTCTTGAAGTTAGCGAGAACTATGCCAGGCCTCGAGTGTGCAACAGAAACAATTGTTGAGAATTTGAAGTTCCAGTATATACGGCACTTCCCATTTTCGACAATTGACTCTATTTCCCTAGGAGCGTTTAGCGGAGCGATATTTGGGCCAATTCCGTAAGAGTGACTGAATGCGGCTGTGTGATGCCATCGAGTTTTCCTTTCTTCAAATTAACGATGACACATTTCTCTAACCCGAACTCCATTCCAATCTCTTGAGTGTACCCCTTGACAATTTTTAGAGCTTGATGTAGCTTCTCTTTATTTCTAGCATAGATCTTGAGATCGTCCATGTAAAATACATGTGTGACCTTATGCTTTCGATCTCCAGGTTTGCCACACAGGTACCCTTCGGAATGACGAAGTGCGAGAGACAGTGGCGATAATGTGAGGCAAAAGAGAAGAGGGCTCATGGTGTCGCCCTGAAACACACCTCTCTTAAAGGTGACACTGTTAGTGATGACACGATGTTTTCCGGTTATGATAGCAACAATGGTTTTCCAAAGCGGCATTAATCCCTCTATGCACCTCACGATGTGTGAAAAGAAAGCTTTCCAACAGACAGATGATAAGTCTATGGGAGGACGAATCGAAAGCTTTCTGGTAATCAATCCAGGCCATCGATAGGAATCGCTGATAGGATGCTGCGTCTTTGCCAACACATCTATCGATGAGCAGGTTCTCCCGACATCCTGCTACGCCTTTCTTTGAGCCGCGTTGTTCATACATCTCTCGCCACACAGGTCCAATTGTCCGAAGAATCCTATCATTCAGGATAGCTGCAAAGATCTTATACAGTGTGTTCAGACAAGTTATTGGCCTGTAATTCTTAGGATCAGCTAAGTTGCCCGTCTTTGGCAGGAGCACATTGCGCCCTTCCACCAACCACTCACGAATAGGCTCTTCCGACTTTAGGTATAAGGTGAAAATTCGGGCCAGATGCTGGTGGGTTGAAGGAAACTTCTTCCACCAGAAGGTCTTGATACCATCTGGACTGGGAGCGGAATAGTTCTTCATGCTTCTTAACATGTTTTCCACTTCCTCGGTAGTGATAGGTGGGCATTCCTCCTCAGCTGTTATGAGGGCATTGCACAGTTCCTTGAAGCTATTTATGCTCTTTGAGTCTTCTTGAAGTGGATGCTGGACCTTGTAGACTTATCTCCAAAATGCTTCGACCTCCTCAGTAACTGAAGGCTCTTGGAAGAGTTTAGATGGTTCAGATAAAAACTCTTGATTTTCTCTGATCCGCCTCTCTTTCCGCTCTTGAATTTTCCAAGCGTTAGATAGTACTCGTATTCTGTCCACAATATGCTGTCTGATGTCAGTAGCTTTGACTTGTCGATTGTGTGATGACAGATCCGCAGTTCGCGTGCAAACTTTCGAACCTTGGCAGTGAAAGTCCTCCCAGATGTTATGTAGTCAATTACACACTGAATGCGAGACGCGTACTGTCTTCCCCAGCCTATCTTTGTGCTGAGTTGATGTATTCATCTTTTGGTCTTATGATCAACCGTTGATTTTGTTTTACGGTTTGCATCTGCCAAAGTTCTCGCTGCACAGTACATACCACAATTGATAGTCCAGAGGTCAGATTTTTCGGAAAAATTTTCACGTAGCTTATCATCCAGTTCAGTCACATCTTTGGGCTTGGGAGAAACCTGAATGTTGATGTTTCTCCGAGTCCTGAAGCATCGTTCTTCGTCTATTGGATGCCTGTTCGCGGTTGGTCTCAGTGTCGCCACTCTTTCTTTGTTGCCGGCTTGTTCTAGCTGCGGTAGAGTAGGCGCTCCGCTTACAGAGACGATTTTTCGGAGTTGTTCGGCATGGTTTCGCAGACGTTGACGCGAAAAGTACGAGAGCTCTGGGTGTTTCTCGCACCACAGAACCTGCAGTCGTGCCATGTAACCTTCTCGCTCGGGGGAGATACTGCTATCGTAGCACTCTAGCAGGTCGTCATTGAGTCGATCCGTCCACCCAAAAGTATTGAGATTCCGCCGGTCCATCGCATTGACTCCGTCTTTCTTGGCTCCCCCAACTCTAGGGTAGTCGGCATTGTTGTCCGACCCATTGTCGAGAGCCCTGCGCGATCGATTGCTTTGAACCGCATTTACTACAACTATGTTTGGTGTTGTCATTGTTGTTCCCACGAGTAGCTAGGGAAAGGGTTCGTCCATCCTTGTAGAGCGCCGCGTGCAAGGATAAGGCTGATACACTGAGAAGTCGCCCGGTATCTCAGGTCACCGTTTGAGACACCTCACCCAGGTGTCATTCAGCTTTCGGCACGGTTCTAGCGCCTTCGCTTAGGGGTTATTCCTTCGGGACCATCCCTGGACAATTGTCCGCGACTGCTTATTCATTATTGTAACCATATTCGGCAGCTTTGTCGTAGGCAGAAGTTGAAAAATTCTTCCAACAGCAACTCGAGAAGATAATGTACGGAAACTTTCATAGAAATGTAGAATGTAGAATGTAGGCCTGACATCTTTCCTCAAGACTTCGAAAAACGAAGTTTATTCGTGATCGAATTCTTGGCTCCAGCAATTCCAACATCACTGCCAAGGAGGAAGAGAAGGAGGAGAGGTATCAATACTTCAAAAGAGACCTTTAATGACTTTTGTATTTATTCAAAAATATTTGGATACATCGAATTTTCAATTATTTCTAAATTTATCTTCGTTCCTTGTTTTTTCTGACTTTTACAGCAAACTATATACTCGTTTAGAAATTCCTACTTCACTCTCCTGTAATACGTACAATTTGAGGTTCATTTATCTTTTGTACCATAGTAATACCTTTGCCTTGTATTTACCCAATAAACTGATTTGAATTCGAAGTTTTATCTCTGTAGTATTATTGTCGTAGTGTATTGTAGTCAAAATGTTTAATACGGCTGATTAACTAACTATAACAGTATACTAACTATACAGTATAGTATAGTAACATTGTACATTTATTTGAAATTGAATTATTGCTGTGTAGGATTGTGGTTTACACAGTTCACTGTATAAAACATATAAATTTTGCGTCGGATGCCTACTGGAGATTCTTCGATTTCAGTTTTGGTCAACGGGGTGACCCTGCCGCTTCCTATATTAATTTTTGCTCGGCCCAACTGTCCAATGCGATGACTATACGTATATATTCCACTGAAGAAAAGTTCATGCTCTAATATTGCGAAGACCTCACCATCAAATGTTGATAATACAATTTGTTCTCCTCTTGGTATGTCTCCATATCTGTGTTTTCCTAAGAGTATTTGAATTGGTTTATCCACAGGAAAAGTGTATTTTCGAAGTCTGAATAGCCGGTTCAGATTTATAGTAGGACTAATGCGAATGAATGGAAGTTGGTCAAGTCCATAACCACATATGTGAGAGAAAGGAAGCCTGTTAGGTGGCGAGTGGGCAGGAGGAGACACGGACCTGACACGGAGAGAAAGCTCGGTAGAAGGAGAACGGGACCTAGCGCGAAGAAAAGGCTCGGCAGGAGGAAGAGATTTGGCAGAAGAATGGTGTGCATCAGAATTAGAAGATGAGCCACCACGAGGAATACCAGAAATATGGGCATCATCAGGAGGAAAATCATGCTGTAAACTTAACCCTGCAAAAATAAACAATCTATTCATTTTTCTTTTAAGTATTTGTATTCATTTCAGATAAATTTAGCCAGCGTTTGGGGAAGAATAGCAATTGGAATAGGATGAGGATTACGTCAGACAAATAGTTATTTGTGCAAAGCTTATATTATATATTCTGGCGTTTCATTAGAGTTTGTATATTGTATCTGAATTGCTATCACATTAATTAGATTCAAGCTTGTCCTTCTTATATATTCATATTTATATTTCATAAGTAAGTCCACGAAAAGATGTTTTATCACCTCAACCGGGGCTATCTTGAAAAAGATGAAGCGATTATTTCGAACAGCGATTTGAAAAAAATCTGAATCTCAACCACATATTTTTTCAATCATTTACAAATATTGCGTACATCTTCCTCATGGTATCTTGCAATGTTTAAAGAGAAACAATAATTTGGATTGGCATCATTTAGCAAATCTTTTCTATCTCTTATTCTTATCTTTTTCATGTTTCATTCTTATCGCTAAAATGATAATATTTTAATAAATGACTAGAAGCTGATTGTTCTGAGGAAAAATTCGCTACAACTCTTCACATTTTATTTTTAAGAACTATTCTTAATGCAAACAATCATCAACATATTATCTAAATAATGTAAAACAAATAATAATATTTTGCATAGGATTCATTTGAAAGACCTAATGCAATAAGATCATCTGGAATCCTTTCTTGAACTTTTTTCAAGAAACAATCTTTGTCTCTCAACTTTCCTTCATATCTCGCTTAGTTTGCGAGAAAAACTGGGTATTTCCGTATCCGAGAATTTAAAATCACGAAAAAAAGTCTCGGTGTTTGAAAAAGAATAGCAATTGAGATAGAGTGCTGAATGTCAGACAAATTGTTATTTGCGGAAAGTTTGAAAGCGCTTAAAAAATTATAGGCCTGATATAGTATTATATTCACCAATGAAATTATGGATGACAATCAAGGTAAAGACTACAGTATAGACGATCCACATCTTCTGCAATTAGGGGAATCGCTGAGAACTGCGTTGATGAAGAATTCGGTTTGCAGCGTAACTACTGCTAATTATATCATTTCATGCGATGTATCATATAATCCTTATCTCATGGATTAAATTCGTGCTGGTCCTTCTGAGATATTCATATTTATATTTCATTAATCAGACCAAATTAAGAAATTTGGTCACCTCAACTCGCAAATTTCAAAGATAAAAATATTGCAAGAAACTGTATTTGTTCTTCAATAAAATTATGAAACAATTATTTCTTCAACGTGGACCAATAATTTGGGTCACACCCCTACCCCTTTTTATCGTCCCGTGTGAGGGGAGGTGGAATGACATTTCTGTGATTGATCACAGAAATAGTTTGTCACTCCATTATTTTTTGTTTTCTTTGTGTACTTCAAATTATTTCGGAATGATAGATGCCGCCAATGTGGCTTATCTGGGGTTTGCTTCATCCAGACTAAATATCAATTAAAATTCATTATTAGAAATAATAGCCTCATTTTTTAAACTTATGTTTCCTAAATAAAGACACCTCAGCATTCCTTTGAGATCAAAACAAATTGTAAAAAGTTACTCATTTAATCTGAAAAAAATGTTTTCACCCTCCAGAGTTTAATTTGGAAATGCTCCTAGTAAGACAAGACTTATCCATGGATTAGCGGATAAAAGGTGTGGAGACCAATAAGTGTAGCTAGCGCTAGTTAGGGTAAAATAATGCAGTTTTGTCCAATAGCGCTTCGATAAAATTCTGACTCTAAATGACAACTTTTGAAAACTACTTACAGAAGTTGTAGACATCTTTCCGCAGGTGCGTGGTTAGTTTCAAAGATGAAATAAATTGTTTTGCATTCATGCAGATATAAGATATTTCCAAAAATAGCATAGTGAATGGGGTTATTATGGTAAATATTTTTATTAATTCAATTCCCTAGCAACCGTTCTTAATATCCCCTAGCAACGGCTATTAATATTCCATAGCAAGGGTCAATAACAACCCTTTGCAATGAACATAAAAATCCCCTAGAAATAGTTACAACAACTTTATCGACTGCCAATAGCAACCCTTAGCAGCGATTACTACAACTTACTATCAAAGGTCAATAGAAACCCTCAGCAACCGCTTATAACATTGCCTAGCAATAGCTAATAACAGCAAATAGAAACAAGCAATATAAACCCTTAGCAATGGCGAATGACATCCCTTAGCGACGGTTAATGAAAATCCTTAGTGGCGGTCAATAGCATTCCCTAGGCAGGGTTAATAACAATCCTCAGAAACCAGCAATAACAACCCTTAGAAAAGTCAATAACATCCCCTATCAAAGGTCAATAAAACGTTTGACAATGTGGAGTCTGGACTCTGGACAATGAAGGACAGGTCAAATAGACATTCTAGAATCCACACAAATAATATAAATATGGATAACAAACCCGAAAGTAATATGAATGACGAAATAATTTCAGCGTCAAATTTTCCTCCGGGCATGATACAAACGCCGTTTCAAATCATGAGTAACTGGCCGATTGAATTCAGAAATAATAAAGAGGACAGTCCCACGCATTTCTTGGGCGAATTAAAAAGATTCAAACGGCGATACAAAATAAACGACCGCGATATCTTAGAAAATTTGGACGCACTACTGACTGAAGATGCAAAAGATTGTTGTAAAATAAATAAAAACTTCTGGAGATATCTATCAGATTTCACCGATGATTTGAATAAAAGAAGCAATACGTCCACTTGTATATAACGGAAATTCGAAAACTTTTAATTATCTATATCCGAAGGAAAGTTGCGAATGGCAACTACGTATAACTTACGAAAACCTTTGAATCGAATACAAAATGTATATCAAGAAGAAACTATTTTTACACTTTTGAGAAATTGGCAGACTTAGGCAAAGAACAGGAAATTGAGCTAGCCAAATCGAAAATTCGAGGGCAAGTTTTGTAAATAACCGAATCTAAAGATTTAAGTGGAAATAAAAATGGTCAAGAGGATAAACAAAATGGAAACCAAAACAAAAAAGAACCAGGGTATAACACAATACAAAAATCGATTTCCATTTTCGTCATTCGGATTACAATCCCCACCCTTTCCAAATCAATATCAACAAAATTTCAAACCTTATTATGCTTATAAACATGAAACTGGGAAACTGAAATGGCGGGTATTAGGGCCAAAAATACCACAGCCTAGCACTGGAACGTCGGAAATATTTAATTCGGATAAAGATTAAATAACGGAAACACGTTTTCATCTGATGAAAAAATTCGAAAATAGTTTATTCCGAATTTTAATGGATACAGATGCCACAAATTCGTACGTAAGGAAGGAATTACTGCGAAAAATTCAGGATTCCAAATTTTTAATTTTCAAACCTGTCTCGCGAAAAGCAATGGTCGCGAACAGCAAAACGGTCGATATAATTGGACAAGTATTAATCCCAATCAGAGTCGGTGAATACACAAAGCATGTTATGTTCAGGCTAGTCCCAAAATTGAAATCTGTAGGCATTTTAGGCACCGACATGCTAAAAGCCCTACGGATGACCCTAAATTATGACTGTGAAACTTGGTGGTTGCCAGAAAGTCCCCCCACCTTCTATCTAATGGAAGGAAGCCCACAATCTTTACCCCTCCGAATAACTGCGAACAAAACCGATTCTCAACCTAACATTAGAACCAATGAAATTAAGAAAGTTGAAAATGTAAATATTAGGAATAAGCCATTAATTGAAAAGGGAGGCGAAAATGAAGATAGAAGAACAAAATTCGGCGGTAGTATTAACCTCAGAAGTACTAGATAGAGGAATTTCCCTAGTAACTATCACTCCTAACACATCCCAAAATACACAAAGTACCCAAACACGCACAAGAAATCCCACAAAGAATATCTCAAGCAAATATGCATCCCAACATGTAACAAATTCCGACCCCTCGAGAGCATCCCCACCCAAAGCACTATTGACGAGACAAGCACACAAGACTCAGTTACATTAGACAAACCTAGAATTAGGTGAAATCACAAGAATAACAGTTCGGAGAAGATATTTGAGAGAAAATACTAGGGAAAGTATAAGGATAGTGACAGCAACCCTTGGAAAAATAAAAAAGCTACTGATCAAAATAAAATTGAGAAGAAACCTCAGAAAGTGAATGAGATTTAGAGAGGGATAATGAAAATCAGTGGACTAATTTTGAAAATTAGGCGAATAGATAAAATAATATTTCGGATTGTCGAGCTTCACGAAAGCCAAGAATCCCCGTTAGAAAAGCGTTCAGAAAACAAAATAAAAATACACCAGGGAAAAGAATATAGGGCGACTCATTTAACGAAACACAAAATTGACGTCCAAGGCGACGATATTATGGAACAACGATATCACCACGTAAGCCAAAAAATTAAAGGAATAATTTATTAAACAATTGATAAGTTATGAGAACAGGATATAATAGAACCCTCTAGTTCTGATTGGTCAAATCTTATTATGATGATCAACCGGAAAAGGTTACAGCTTTTGGTTAGACTTTAGAAAGGTTGAGAATATTACGGAAAAGGACCACTACCCAATCCCACTCACGACAGAAATATTCTGAAATTTATTGAATGTAGCTTATTTACAAATACCATCAGAAGAAAACTCAAAACCAATCACAGCTTTCGCAGTTCCTGGAAAGGGTATGTATCAGTTTAGAAGGATGCCATTTGGCTCAACCAATACCCCAGCCACTTTCCAGAGACTTATGGATAAAATTATAATTCCAGATTTAAAGCCAAATGTCTTTGTTATTTAGACAACATAGTAATTGTAACTAAAAATTATGATCACCATTTAAAACACTTGAATATTGTATTAGATGAAATCAATCATACAAAGAGATGAGCCCAGACAAATGCGATTTCGGTTGCTCCGAAATCAAATACTTAGGTTTTAAAGTTAACGACAAAGGACCTCAACTAGATGATGAAAAAATCCAACCAATCCTAGAATTCCCTAAACCTAAAAATTTAAAACAATTACGGCACATGATGGGGATGGCAAGCTGGCACAAAAAGTTCATCCCACACTTTGCCAAAATAATAGAATCAATCAAGAGGTTATTGAAAAAAAAGATAAAAGATGGGATTGGGGATTAGAAGAAGATGAGTTATTCCAAGAAATCAAAGATCTTCTAACTTAGCATTTATACTGATATGTCCAGATTTCCCACAACCTTTTCAACTCGAAACAGACGCGACTAACACAGGGTTTGGAGCCGTACTTACACACAAAATTAACGGTGTGATTTATGTAATAACATACGCAAGCAGAAGATTAAACGGCGTAGAATCTCGGTATTAGGCATCTAAAAATTAATGCCTAGCGGTGGGTTGGGCCCTACGGAAATTTTGGCCGTACGTAGAAGGCTATAGTTTTGATGTAATGACGGACAACTTAGGACTAAAGTTGATTCATAACCTAAAAAAACCCACTGGCCGATTAGCTAGATGGACAGTAGAACTTCTCGAATATGACTACGAAATAATATACTGCAAAAGTAGTTCAAACATTGTCCCTGATGCTCTCTCGAGATTAGGAGAACCAGCATGGAATATAGCGTAGAAAACCAAAACAACAGAACTGACCATACAAGCAGGACATTTGGTTTCCGAAAAAATGCATGGGAGAATTCCGGGTCCTTCTTCTGGCCAGGGATGTATTCGGAAATAGTCAAATATTTAAACAATTGCACAATCTGTGAGAGATCAAACCGAGCAACCATGCAAAATAAGGGTTGATGGGAAGAACGATTGTCAAAAAACCATGGTTTCATCAACACATTTCAGTTTCTGTAAATTCATTTACAGAATGGGTGGAAATAATGCGGATTGAAAAAGCTAACGAAATTACGATAGAGTGAGAATTTCATAAACTGTTCATTTCGCGCTGGGCTAGGTGGATAATGGTACCGAAATCCTCAATGAAACCTTATGAGAATAAGCCGGAATATTCGAATGCACCAACTCAGCACAAGGATAGGCTAGGCAAGAGAGTATCCCGCATTCAGTGTGTGATCGACTACATATCATCTAGCAGGAATATCACTGTCAAGGTTCGGAGGTTTGCGCACGAACTGTGGATCCGTCATCACACACTCAACAAGTCAAAGCTGCTGACCATCAGGCAGCATATTGTTGACAAAATACGAGTACTATCTAACGCTAGGAAAAGTCGTGAGCGGAGAGAGAGGTGGGTCAAAGAAAATGAACAGTCTTTATCTGACCCATCTCGACTCTTCCAAGATCCTTCAATTGCTGTCGATCACCTGTTCAAACTGGAATAGGTCAAGGCATAACGCCTGAGGAGGAATGCTCACCTATCACTATGGAGGAGGTGAAAAATGTATTAAGAGAGAAGAAACAAAATTGATTACATGCTGGACCCGCAATATTCAGGGAACAATATTGGGGAAGGATCCCGGACAAAATGTATATACTGAAGTTCTGGGAGAAGAAAAAAAAACTTGACGCAATCAGTGGGTGATTTCTATCCCTTGACGTCCGGAATATTATTTATTGTAATTATACCGTTGAACTATACCATCTTCGGGCTAAGCGTTACTCTTATCCTTTTCTCATCAGGTCCAAGTCTCACTATTGTACAGCATAGTGGGTGTGAATATAGTATTATATATTGTCATTTTAGCGTTATCTAACATTTTTACTTCCAGTAAGCAATTTTGCATACTTTTTTTTCACTCGTTCCTTCGAATACCACAATTTCCGTTTCATTCACGTTGATTTCAAGATCCATGTTCTTCATGTTAATATTTAGTTTGCTCAACATTCTCTACAAGCCTTCGGTTGCCTCTGCGACATAAAGCTTATCACCTGCAAGACTCTCACTTACGCACCCTCACTGTCCCGAGATCCACACCTTCTTCATCTGACAGGGTCATTCTTAGACACTTGTCCATGAATTCAATGAATAGCCATAATGGGATAACGAATCCTTGCCTTGCATAACAATAAACCAGTCACTTAGTTGCCCATTTACCCTTACACTCGTTTCGATACCTGCATATATTGTTTCCCATGCTTGTAGGACCCATCCATTGACTTCGTACTTTTTCAGGACTTCCTGAAGTTTACTTCCTTTGATCCGTACGCGATCTTCCTGGCATTACGAAAGCACAGCGATAGGCCAGGGAAACCCTCGTGAGTCTTGATAACAAGAAGGGACCCAAGGATGACAGTTTCCTGCATCAGACTCGCAAGTGCCATGGCATATTTTTGGCAAGCGAGTATAGCTTCAAGTTTATGAATCAGCGATAGTTCTGAACAGTTGGCTGGAGACGATGATTCGATCACGAATATAGTCTCTTTATATATTTCGGACTGCTGTCCGAAAATCATAGTTCCAGAAAATTTGGCACTTCTCGCTGTGGGTAATTGACTCTATCTCCATCGGAGCGTTCGGCAGGGCAGGGTCGCAGCCAGTACCGTAAGAGGGACCGAATTATGTCTGTGGAGATACAAGCGTCGTTCCCGCGTGAGTGGGACACATGGATAGAATGTGTTGTGGGTACTCAGCTTGTCCATGACATGCTCTGCTTCTATCGCTGGGAACTTTTTGACGGAAAATACGGTCACGGGATACTGAGGCGGAAAAGACACCGTCCTGGCATGCGAAAATGGAACCCTCGGTACTTGAATTAAGTCCCAAAGATCTGAGGGAAGCAAAAGTATGCTTTTTCGACATAGAATGAACTCTCTCCACACAGGCTCAATTATTCAAAAAGTTCTGTCGTTCGGGACAGCTGTAAAGATCTTATACAGCGTGTTCAAACAACTCATTGGCCTGTAATTCTCAGGGTTTGACAATTCCCATTTTCGGTTGGTGTATAAGTGCGTCCTAACATCAGCCACTGTGGAATAGGCGTTTCCTACTTTAAATATGCGGGCCAGATGTTGGTGTGCAGAAGTAAACTTCTTCCATCTGAATTTCTTGATACCACCTGGTCCTGCAGCGGAAAAGTTCTTTTTGTTTCTAAGTACTTTGTTCACCTCTTCGGTAGTAATTGATGGAAATTCCTCCTCAGTTGCTATGAAGTTGTCGCGAAACTCCTTGAAGCCGATAATATCATCACTATCTTCTTTCAACTCAAATTTGTTTGGGACAATGTACGGAAACTTTCACAGAATTGTCGAAAATCAGTTCTTATCGAAGGAGCAAACTTTTGCTTTCGTCAGATCGTCAGGACTTGCCTTTACGGTGTTGGCCGCATCCAACTACGATTTACGGGCAGCAGTTTCCATTGCACGCTTGAGGCCTGACATCGTTCTGCAAGACTTCGAAAAACGAACTATATTCGTGATCGAATTCTTGGCTACGGCAACCTTATAAGGGAGCTGAAATGACTTATGTATTTATTCAAAAATATTTTAATACATTGAATCCTCAATTATTTATAAATTTATCGTTCTTCCTTGTTCTTTTCCGTATAGTAACATTATACTAACTATACTATATAACTAACTATAACTATAATAGTCTATAACAGTAGAATGTTTGCTTACCTACATTAAGTTGGCTTTCCCAATAGGAAAATTATGATATAGGTATATCATTAAAAACCTGTGATAATTCTTCTCCAAGAATATTTTTGCGGGGAACTGAAACGAAACATTTTTTTGTTTGCTTACGAAAAAGAATGGCTGAGACATTAACAAAAGATTGAGGCCTTAGTAACCATAATACATTTGCTTTTTATTACTATTTATAATACTGCAAGTTACTTGCAACATTTCAAGAAGACTTCGGATTAAAAAATGCTGTACATTTTTTTCAAATTGTATTATTGCTGTGGAGGATTGTGGTTTACACAGGTTACTGCATAAAACATAAAAATTTTGCGTCGGATGCCTACTGGAGATTCATCGATTTCAGTTTTGGTCAACGGGGTAACCTTGCCGCTTTCTATACTTATTTTTGCTCGGCCTGACTGTCTAATGCGAGGACTATATGCATATATTCCACTGAAAAAAAGTTCATTCTCCAATATTGCGAGGACCTCACCATCAAATGTTGATAATACAATTTGTTCTTCTCTCGGTATGGCTCCATATTTGTTTCTTCCTAAGAGTAACTGAATTGGTTTATCCACAGGAAAAGTGTATTTTCGAAGTTTGAACACCCGATTCAGATTTATAGTGGGACTAATGCGAATGGATGGAAGTTGGTCAAGTCCATAACCACATATGTGAGAGAAAGGAAGCCTGGTAGGTGGCGAGTGGGTAGGAGGAGACACAGACCTGACACGAAGCGAAAGCTCGGTAGAAGGAGAACGGGACCTAGCGTGGAGAACAGGCTCGGCAGGCGGAAGAGATCTGGCAGAAGAATTGTTTGCATCATAATTAGAAGATGAACCACCACGAGGAATACCAGAAATATGGGCGTCATCAGGAGAAAAATCATGCTGTAAACTTAACCCTGCAAAAATAAACAATTCATTCATTTTTCTTTTAAGTATTTGTATTCATTTCAGATAAACTTAGCTGGAATTCGAAGAAGAATAACAATTGGAGTAGGATCTGGATTACGTCAGGTACGTTGTTATTTGTGTGAAGCGTATATTATATATTCTGGTGTTTCATTAGTTTGTTTATGGTATCTGAATTGCTATCACATCAATTAGAGGCAAGCTTGTCCTTCTTATCTCAACCACATATTTTTAAAATCATTTACAAATATTGCGTACATCTTAGCAATCTTTTTTATGTCTTATTCTCATCTTTTTCATGTTTTATTCTTATCGCTACAATGATAATATTTTGATAAATGCCTAGAAGCTGATTGTCCTCAGGAAAAATTCTGTATAATTTTTCACATTCTATTTTAAAAAACTATTGTTTAATGCAGAAAAACATCAACATATTATTTAAAAATTATAAAATGAGAGCGAGCCAATCAACTTCTTAAATTCCCAAGGATTTCGAGACATTCCAAATTATTTAAAAAATTCATCAATTGATATTTAGCGGATATTTTCACCTTGTGAGAAATTACTTAGCAATATAAATTTTTTTCGAATTCCATTTTTCAAAACACATACACTCTAGATTACGCTGGAATTAATTAGGAAAAAATTGGTATTTATTTTCTAAAAACTAAAGTAGAGTTTGAAAAAGAATAGCAATTGAGATAGAGTGCTGAATGTCGGACCAATTGTTATTTGCGGGGAGGTTGAAAACGCTTTCAAAATTATAGGTATAATATAGTATTATATTCACCAATAGAATTAAGGATGACAATCAAGGTAAAGAGTAGTGTATAGACGATCCACATCTTCTGCAATTTGGAGAATCGCTGAGAACTGCGTTCATCAAGAATTCGGTTTCTAGTGTAACTACTGCTAACTATATCATTTCTTTCGATATATCATATAATACTTATCTCAATGATTATAGTCGAGCTCGTGCTTCTGAGATATTTTTATTTATAATTCATAAATCAGACTGAGGCAGGAAACTGTATTTGCTCTTCAATAAAATTGTGAAATAATTTTTTCTTTGACGTGGACCAATAATGTAGGTCGCACCCCTACGCCTTTTTATTGTCTCGTGGGGGGGGGGGGGGCGAATGAAATTCCTGTGATTGATCACAGAATTAGTTTGTCACTCCATTATTTTTTGCTTCCTTTGTGGACTTCAAATTATTACAGAATGATAAATGCCGTCAATGTGGCTTGCCTGGGGTTTGCATGATCCGGACCAAATAACAATTAAAATTCATTATTAGAAATAATAGTCTCATTTTTTTAACTTGAGTTTCCTGAATGAAGAAATTTCAGCATTCCTTTGAGATCAAAACAAATTGTAACAAATTCCTCATTTAGTCTGAAAAAAAATTATTTCGTCCTTCACAGTTTAATTTGGAAATGCTCCTAGTTAAGTCTTTTGGTCTCACATCGTACATTTAATATACTTCAGAATAGACACCTGACCTTTTCAGTGCTTTAAAAATTAAAATTCTAGCGTTTGAAATTAAATAATTGTTATTTCGTAGTATTACAAAATCTCTAGATGTTCGAAATTCAAGAGTTTCTAAATTATACATTGTACGTGTACGTTCCTCAAGTAGGAGCAATATTGAATTGAAGATTTGAAAGATATGACTAACTTAAAAGTGACAGTAGAAGTTCATCAATATTTATATAACAAGCACCTATTAGACAAGAGTTATCGGTGGATCAGTGGATAAAAGGTGTGTAGACCAATAAGTGTAGCTAGTGCTAGTTAGGGTAAAATAAAGCAGCTTTGTCCAATAGCGATTCGATAAAATTCTGACTCTAAACCACAACTTTTGAAACCACTTGCAGAAGTTGTAGACATCTTTCTGCAGGTGCGAGGTTAGTTTTAAAGATGAAATAATTTTTTTTTGCATTCATGCAGATATAAGATCTTTCTCACAATAGCATAGTGAATAGGGCTATTATGGGAAATAGTTTTATCAATGCAAGTCCCTAGCAATCCTTATTAACTTCCCCTAGCAATAGATAATAATATCTCACAGCAAGGGTTAATAACAACCCTTTGCAATGAACATAAACATCCCCTAGAAATAGTTATAACAACTTCATCGACTGGCAATAACAACCTTTAGCAGCGACCAATATAACTCCCTAGCAAAGGTCAATAAAAACTCTTAGCAACCGCTAATAAGATTTTCAAAAATAGCTGATAACGACAAATAGCAAAAAGCAATAAAAAACCTTAGCAATGGCCGATGAAATCCCTTAGCGACGGTTAATAAAAATCCTTAGCGACGGTCAATAGCATCTCCTAGCCAGGATTAATAACACTCCTCAGAAACCAACAATAACAACCCTTAGAAACTTTCACTAACATCCCCTATCAACGGTCAATAACAACACTTAGCATCAATCAATATAACTCCAGAGCAATGGTGGATAACATCCCTTAGCAACGGCTAATAACATTTTCGAGGGTTAATGTGGTGGGCCCGAGGAATAGGTGAGTTCCTATGAAACAGAAGTGATTCAAGGGAGAATATTGAACAAATATTTTAATTTTATTATCCGTTCAAAAGCGTACCTTTCACTTTTTGTTAACATATAAATATTTCGATTCTTTATAATTTTCTGCGTCGATTCGAGGAAAAAAGGAAATGCTGGATACTTCTTAACTTTGAGAGATAAAAGTTCGTTTGAGCAGTCTCACTTTTCATGCGCAACGACAGGCACAGTAAGGCGGAATGAATTAACAAAGTTCAAGATAACTTTGAAGACGCAATTTCAAATTGAATTTGAATTTTGAAGATTAGGCCACATTTGTTTTGTATACGAAAATCAGTACCTGACATTCCAGAGAACCCCAGTCCATTTTTCTTAAAATAAGAAAGGGGATAACGGACACGAAAATGTATGGGGTCTGTGTCAGGGCTAGACCAAGAAGAAGAACCTTAGTGGGCATCGATGGAGTGGACACCACATCCATCATCAAGTTCCAGGAAGTTCGTGTTAACCTGAAAAAGAAGGTGACAAGAAAAATAGATGATCAGGAAACTGACACCTTGTCAACAGCAAAGCAGACGACAATGGGTGTTGACAATCAGAGAAGTCGTGATAGGATCGGATCCAACAAGGCTTGGATAGAGATATCCCTATCAAGCGCCTTTGAAAAATGAGAATTAAGGTAAGTGACTGACCTTTTTTATAACTAGGTTATCGTCCTGGATCATCTTCGGCCAGGTCGTGGTTAACATATTGAACACAGTTTGTTTTGCTATCTAACAAATTCCGACAACTAGAGCGCATTCCCACCCAAAGCACTATTGACGAGACAAGCACACAAGACACAGTTACATTAGACAAACCTAGAATTAGGATAAATCATAAGAATAACAGTTCGGAAAAGATATTCCGTAAAAAATACTAGGGGAAGTATGCGGATGGTGACAGCAACCCTTGGAAAAATAAACAAGCTACTCATCAAAATAAAATTGGGAAGAAACCTCAGAAATTAAATGAGATTTCGGAGAGGGATAATGAAAATCAGTGGACTAATTTTAAAAAGTAGGCGATTAGGATAAATAATATTTCAGATATTTTAGGAAAAGTGAACTAGCAAAATGATTGTTCACCGGAAAGTTGCGAAGGCATTGTCGAGCTTCACAAAAACCAACAATCTCAATTAGAAAAACGTTTAGAAAACAAATTAAAAATACACCAGGGGAAAGAATATAGGGCGACTCATTTAACGAAACACAAAATTGACGTCCAAGGCCACGATCTCATTGAACAACGATAGCACCACGTGAGCCCAGATAGTGAAGAAATAATTTACTAAATAGTTGATGAGTTATTAGGACAGGATATAATAGAACCCTGTAGTTCTGATTGGTCAAATCCTATCGTGATGATCAACCGGGAATGGTTACAGATTTTGTTTAGACTTCAGAAACGTTAATAATATCACGAAAAAGGACCACTACCCAATCCCACTCATGACAGAAATATTCAAAAATTTATTAAAAGGTAGCTTATTTATAAATACCATTAGAAGAAAATTCAAAACCAATCTCAGAATTCGCAGTTCCTGGAAAGGGCATGTATCAGATTAGAAAAATGCCATTTGGCTCAACACACACTTCGCCGATATAATAGAATGAATGAATAGGTTATTGAAAAAAGATAGAAGGTGCGATTGGGGATTAGAGCAAGATGAGGCAATCCAGAAAATCGGAGATCTTCAAACTTCAGCACCTATACTACCATGTCCAGATTTCACACAACCCTTTCAACTGAAAAAGATGGCCTAGCGGTGATTTGGGCCATACAAAAATTTAGGCTGTACATAGAAGGCTGTAGTTTCGTAGTAATCACGGACCACTTAGCACTAAAGTGGATTCATAACCTAACAAACCCCACTGGCCGATTAGCCGGGTGGGCTTTAGAACTTCTCGAATATGACTACGAAGTCACATACTGCAAAGGTAGTTCAAAGTTTGTGATTGATGGTCTCTCGAGATTTAGAGAACCAGCCAGAAATATAGCGTTTGCGTTAGCTTATAGTGTAGAAAATCCCAAGCAGACGTCAACGATGAAACAGATGACTGATACTCTACTGAAATTAGACAACTTATAAAGAGACCCGAAGAACATTTCATTTCGGGCTGGGCAACACCTACGATTCTCCACACAGATAATGGCACCGAGTTCGTCAATGAAACCTTATGAGAATTAAACGAGGCCTATATCAAAGCCACCAGACGTGTTCTCAGGTTGCGGATGGAGGGTCCCTGCACGAAGGATTTCCACTGAATATGTTTACAATAATTAATAAGCAGTCGCGGACAATTGTCCAGGGCTGTTTCAAAAGGAAAAAATTCCCAAGGGAAGGCGCACGAATCATGGAATAACAATGATAACACCAAATATAGTTATGTGTGCGGATCAAAACAATGGAACGCGTAAAGCAGCCGAAAATAGGTCGTCAAGCTCAAGGTCGTCACTGCTGCATGAAAAATCCGCGGGCGAAGAGGAGGAAGCGACATTAAGACAACCACAGGGTTGTCATCTTCGGTTCGCTCAGTGTCACAAACACAAAAAGCCATTTTGTGTACATTAGGTACGGGTTCCTTTCTCAATTAACCAGACATTTTGGGAAACTTTTGTATTTATTCAAAAATCTTTAGATACATTGAATTTTCAATTGTATACAAATTTATCGTCGTTCTTTGCTGATAACTGATTTGAGGAAATTTTGTCTATAACAGTAGAATTTTTGCCTACCTACCTACATTGGAGTGGCCTCCCCTGTAGAAGCATTATTGCATAGTTTTATCATTATAAACCTAAACTAATTCTTTAATTAAATATCTTTGTGGCAAGTTACTTGCAACAATCTGAGAGGACTTTGTATTACTAAAAGTTCTATATTGGTGCTTAACACTTTCTTTGTAATTGAATTATCGCTGTTGAGGATTGTGGTTTACACAATCTACTGTATAATTATTAAAAATTCTGCGTCGAAAGCCTACTGGAGATTCCTCGATTTCAATTGTGGTCAACGGGGTAACCCTGCCGCTTTCTATATTTATTTTTGCTCGCCCTGACTGTCTAGTGCGAGGACAATATGTATATATTCCACTGAAAAAATTATTATTCTCCAATATTGCGAAGACCTCACCATCAAATGTTGATAATACAATTTGTTCTTCTCTTGGTATGGTTCCATATCTGTGCCGTCCTATGAGTCTTTGAATTGCTTTATCCGCAGGAAAATTGTATCTTCGAAGTTCGAATAGCCGGTTCGGATTTGTAGTGGGACTAATGCGAATGAATGGAAGTTGGTCAAGTCCATACCCACATATGTTAGAAAAAGGAAGCGTGGTAAGTGATGAGCTGGCAGGAGGAGACCTGGACCTGGCATGGAGAGGACGGTCGGAAGGGGGAGAACGGGATCTCGCACGAAGGAGAGTCTCGGTAGGTGCAAGAAACCTGGAAGGAGAATGTTGTACGTCAGAAGTAGAAGATGAGCCGCCACGGGGAACACTAGAAAAAGGGGCGCCATCAGGAGGACAATCATGCTGTAAACTGAACTCTGCAAAAAGAAACAATGTATTAATTATTTTGTATCTTGCTATATCATGAACTTCTAGTGGCAAATTGGTGAGAAAAGGCTAAGAGGATATGCAGGCAAGATGGTTTTAAGAAATTTATTAGAAGCTGGATCCGCAACATTTCTAATTCCATTTTGTATAACGCACACATTCTTGGTTTCGTCGGAATAAATTCAGATTAAATTCGTATTAATTTCGGATAAAATCAACTAGAAGTTTTCACAGAATAGGAATTGGAATGGGATGGGGATTGCGTCAGAAGAATTGTTATTTGTGCAAAGCTTATATTCTATATTCTGGTGTTCTATTAGAATTTGTATATGGTATCTGAATTGCTATCACATTAATTAGAGTTAAGCTTGTCCTTCTTAGATATTGATATTGATATTTCATAAGAATTTTAAGATATTTCGAATTATTTTGAAGATTTATAAAAAGGCGATATTTAAGGAAAGTTTGCAAGCGCTTTTAAAGTTACGCAGTGTCTCGTCGTCCCGAAATTCGGGATGACCAGTGCAATACTTTTCATAAGCTTGGCTAGTCGTTCCGAATTTTCGGGTGGGGGCGGAAAGGCACCGCTGTGACTGCCAACATAAATAATATTGGTCGAACCCCCCTAATATTTTGGGACGAATAGACACAGCCTCAAAATTAAGGGTATAGTACAGTATTATATTTACCAATAGAATTAAGGATGACCATCAAGGTAAAGAGCAGAGTATACACGATCCACATATTCTGAATTTTTAACAATCACTAATTACTGCGTTGATGAAAAATTCCGTTTACAGTATAACTGCTGCTAATTATATCATTTCATGCGATACGTCATATAATCCTTATGTCATGGATTATATTGTAGCTGGTCCTCTTGAGATATTCATATTTACATATCATAAATCAGACCAAGGATTGATAACAGAAACAGTTTGTCACTCCATTATTGTTTGCTTTCCATGTGAACATAAAATTATTTCTGAATGATAGATGCCGCCAATGTGGCTTGCCACATCCAGACAAATAAGTGCAACCAGTTCTTATTATATTGCTTCATTATATGCATCATATAATTGTTATCTTATAGATTATGTTCAAGCTGGTCCTTCTGAGATATTCCTACATATATTCCATAAATATGTTGAAAGGAAGAAATTCGAGGCTGTTTAGGGAAAAATAAATAAATTTTGTTGAATAGCGCTTCGATGAGATTCTGACTCTCAACCACAATTTTTTAAAACTACTCACAAATGTTGTAAACTTAGTCTGCAGCTGTGTAGTTAGTTTCAAAGACAACATAAATACTGCTGGAGTCATGCAGCTGTTAACGCTATCTCATAATGGCATCGTAGTTGGGGCTGTTATGGGAAATAGTATCTGTTTGTTAAGGAAATTCTCAAATAATTTTTGCTTGAAGCTACACCATATAAATATTTTTCATTAGGTATCGCTGAATAACATAGGCCCGGCTTCGTTTATGAATCATTGTTTTCGAAGAAATTGTTCCACAAAAAAGGAAGTGATTTATGCCACTTTTCATGAAGCGAAGAAGTTTTCAGTTACACAATTGTTATTCATTAAAAAATTGTGGGTAAATCTATTTTCCAACTATCAGAGTTTTAGGGGAGTCTAGCGATTTTGACGAGTAAAGTTTATGGTTGACACAGTTCATCGAATATCATTGATTTCTGCAGGTGCAGCGCTACGGCCTGTGATATTAAACTTTCTGTCATACGATTTTCTCTTTTCTTGGGCAGCTGCTGGAAATTCCTCATTCCACCAGGCATCACCAGACATTCTTTCTAAAACCGCAGTACCACACACTCCAGTCAAACTCTTACCAATGACATCCTGGATCATAGTCAAAGATAAATCTAAAGAAACAATTTTGAAAATAAAATTAATAATTTCCAGATCTATAGAGATTTATTGCCCAATATAGGGAAAAGGGAATTTTTCTTCAACCCTGAAATTCAAAATTTTCTAAAACATTGCCTGTTAAAATAATCATGTCAGTTTTTCGTCAGATTGAATTCGAAACCTCGGGACGTATTCTGCTATCTTTCAAGCGATCTTGGAATCTTTTAATATAAATGAAGAAAGTAATTTATACTTCATTTCCGAAACTCAAAAATAAATTTGACATTTGCTATATAGAATTACACTTGAAATTTTTTTTCTGAGCACGAAAGAATTCCTAAGTTCCTTATTCAACTGAATGTACTTTCTGGTTTTGACATTTTGACAAATTGAATCGGGATTACGTCAGACCAATTACTTGTTAAAGCCATCAAGGTATAGAGTAGAGTATAATCGATCTCGATTTTTAGAAAATAGGGGATAAACTGATCATTGCGTAAATGAGCAATTTGGTGAGCAATGTATCCAAAGAATATTTTTTTATTTTATTAGAGTTTGTACATGTTATCTACATTGCCTCTGAGTCCTTCTAAAATATTCTTATTTATATTTCATATTTAAGTCCACGAAAAGAAGTTTTATTACCTCGACCGAGGCTATCTTGGGAAAAACAGAGGGATTGTTTCGAATAGCGCTTCGTTAAAAATCTAAATTTCAAGCGAAAATTTCGCAAATTATTCACAAATATTGCGTACATGTTTCTCAAGGTGTCTGGTAATATTTAAAGAGAAACAACAATTTTGGTTGCAATCACACAGACATAGATTTAATTTTTTATCCTTATCTCTCTTACGCGTAATTCCTTTCGCTAATGTGATAAGATTTTAATGAATACCTAGAAGTTAATTTTCGAGAGAAAAAAAATTTTCCACAACTTTGCTGCATCTGATTTTTTTAAACTGTTCTATTCATTATGAATATCGATTCTTATATTCCAATTTCATGATCACTTTCCCATCCATATGATTCATTCTATTTTCAGTCGATGACACAAGCCAATACGGAAGAGCTCGATTCTTCATTTTGTTAATCGATTCGGGCTGTGCAAATTATTGATTCACCAGTAATTATTTTTTGAATGAAGACAGCTCTGAGTGGAGAATTATTAGTTGATTTTTAAGTTTGCATTAACTTATTTGTCTCATCTACTTCCTCATCTATTTTCTCACATCATAAATGATAATAGTTCAGAATGAATTGCCTAATTCTATTTTACAGTTTTACGCATTTTTATACTGTTTGAACATTAGTTGACGAAAACTATTTTTTAATGCCTAACACCATTAACAAATGATTTAGGGATATAAAACAAATAAAAATACTCAATACTAATTGATTTATTAAAGAAAAGCATGAAAAGCAGTGTTAGTTTTCGCAGTATTGGGCTGAATTTATTGCAACAGAACCACTCACACTTTATCTTCGATTTTTAGTTAGTACTTTGAAGCATTGAAAAACCAGCTATGATAAATTGCACTTGATATATACTAAGGCGGAAAAATTTTCGCTTCTACTTTTACTTAACGTATTTTCTGGTTCTAAAGTGCGAACAAATTCCTTAAGAATGGACATTTTTCTCAATCCTATTTTTTACAACACAAAGATTTTCGATTCTGCCAGAAAGAATCCAGATTAAATTCATATTCATTCGGGATGAACTGAAATAGAGTTTGGAAAAGAATAGCAATCGGGATAGATTGCGAATTTCGTAGGAAATTTGATCTCCTGAAATCGCAAGTTTCAAATATGGAAATATTACAAGAAAAAGTATTCGTTTTTCAATAAATATGTTGAATAATTATTTTTTGCACGTGTACCAATGACGTGGGTCACACACCTATCCCTTACCATATATTGTGAAATTATTACACAATTACAAATAACTTTCTATTTGTTTACGGAAAAGAACAGCTGGGGCATCGACAAAAAAGTAAAAACTTGGTTATCATGAGACATTGACTGTTTATTATTATTTGTAATATTGCAAGGTACTTGCAACATTTAATTGCAACTTTGGATCATGAAAAGTTATATATTTTCATTTTACATTTTTTTCTAATTGAATTAATGGCGTAGAGAATTGTCGTTTACACACTCTACTTTAAAATTAATAAAGATTTTGCGTTTGGGGCCTACTGGACATTCCTTGATTTCATCATCGGTCAATAAGGTAATCCGGCCGCTCTCTATGTTTATTGTAGCCCTTTTATCACCGCGATTAGAAACGTATGTATATATTCCAGCAAAACAATTTTTATTACTATCCAATATTGCAAACACGTCACCATCGAATGATGATAATACAATTTGTTCTTTGGTTGGCATAGGTCCATAGCGACCGCGCTCTACAAGTATTTTAATTGGTTTATCCGCGGGAAAAGTATATCGTCGAAGTTCGAATAGCCGGTTCGGATTTGTAGTGGGACTGAGGCGAATGAATGGAAATTGGTCAAGTCCATATCCAAGTACGTTAGGAAAAGGAAGCGTGGTAGGTGGTGAGCTGGCAGGAGGAGACCTGGACCTGACACGGAGAGAAAGCTCGGTAGAAGGAGAACTGGATCTGGCACGGAGAATTGGCTCGGCAGGAGGAAGATACCTGGCAGGAGAATGTTGCACGTCAGAAGTAGAAGATGAGCCGACACGAGGAACTCCATAAATAGGGACATCATGAGGAGGAAAATCGTGCTGTGAACTCAACTCTGCAAAAAAAATCAAGGGATTGATTTTTTAAGAAGTCTATTGGTATATCATGAATTTCTAGTGGAAAAATTGTAAGGAAAGGCTGAGAGGACATGTAATTCGGACAGTAACCTGTAAATTGGCTTTTATGCAAACATACTGTAATGGCGTTTGTCTGTCGCCGATCGTCAAGCATGATTCAGACTAAGACGGCGAAATTTCCGCTTCCTCTTCGAATGAATTTACTTCCTGGTTGTGAAATCCAGACATATTCTGTATCAGTGTTTTTCGGATTTCATGTTGTATAACTATTGTATTATTATAATATAGAATATTGAAGAATTTTAAATTACAACCCGATACTTTTTTGTAATTTCGAATTGATATAAATGAATCATGATAGTGCTTTTGTATCATGAGTACAACGCGACCTTTGATATAATGCGGATTTTGTCGCGTCGAACAAATTGTTATTTGCGAAAGCTTAAAAGCGCTTTTTAAATTATAGGTATAGTAGAGTATTATAATTACCAATAGAATTAAGGATGATCATTAAGGTGAAGACCAGTCTATAAATGATCCACATCTTTTACAATCAGAGGGACCACTGATTACTGCGTTGACAAAGAATTTAGTTTACAGTGTAACCATTGCCATTATATTACATCATTTGGTGTATCATATAATCATTATTATATGACACACCCTGTAAAATCATATATTGTCTTAAATGCAAAGAATATTAATTAATTTCAAGTCGTATATCTTATCATTTCTGGAAAACATAAATTACACCAATAGGATTAAGAGTGATCATCAAGGTAGAAATGAATTTCGTTAGCAGTGCAACTACTGCTTATTATATTGCTTTATTACACGCATCATATAATCGTTATCTCGTAGGTTATATTCAAGCGAAATGAAATAAAAGAGTTAAAAATAACTTTTAAAACGCAATTCTTAATTGATTTTCAATTCCTTTTTCTCAGAAAAACATAATTACATTTAGAATTTATTTATGCAAGCTATTTTTGAACTGCTATTGTTTAAAATTTCATGTTCCTGCAAATAGAAAACAAATGATGATTCTTCCAATTTCCTTATACCTTTTGCTAAATCATCTTTTTAGGAAACTCAACAATTTTGTTAAGAAGCCTATAATGCCTGTTCATAACAGTTTCTGTACCCTGCTGTGCTTCCTGTTTATGCACACGTTTTAATAAGATAATAATACTTTGGTGCAAAGGTGACTTCCACTTGAAAAAATTGGATTCTTCGTAGTAAGTTCAACAAAACTTTCATGTAGTAGTCGACTGGATATCTTCAGTAATCCCAATTTGTCCTCAAATCTGCAATTCCATTTGAATAATCTTCCATGCTTTTTAGGCTTGCCTGCTTGAATATTTTCAATGAATTTTCGCCCACTGCATTTCGTAAACATCTGGTGGTTCAAAATTTCGGTCTTACTATTTTCTTCTTATATTTCCTATAAATCGTTTTTGGGGATTGTTTAGGATTGGTAGGTACTAGAGGGATTTCGCTATCCTTTAATTTTTGGTTGCTTTTATCAAGCTCTGCACCACTTTTGAGGTTAATACTGCCTCCGAATTTCGGTTTCCTATCTTTATTCTTATTCCCTCTTTCTTTGTAACTGAATTAATGGTATAGAGGATTGTCGTTTACACACTCTACTTTAAAATTAATAAAGATTTTGCGATTGGAGCCTACTGGACATTCCCTGATTTCATTATCGGTCAATAGGGTAATACAGCCGCTTTCTATGTTCCTTTTTGCTCTTGCTTCACTGCGATTAGCAACACATATATATATTCCAGCAAAACAATTGTTATTGCTATCCAGTATTGCAAGCACGTCACCATCAAATGATGATAATACAATTTGTTCTTGGTTCGGGATGGGGCCATAGCGATTCCGTCTTACAAGTATTTTAATTGGTTCATCCGCAGGAAAAGTGTATCTTCGTAGTTCGAATTGCCGGTTCGGATTCCTAGTAGGAGTAACTCGAATAAATGGAAGTTGGTCAAATCTATATCCAAGTATGTTAGAAGAAGGAAGCCTGGTAGGTGGCGATCTGGCAGGAGGAGACCTGGTTGTGACATGAAGAGCGGTTTCAGCAGGAGGAGACCTGGACCTGGCACGAGTAGTACCTTCAGCAGAAGGAGGGTACCTGGCAGGAGAATGTTGTCTATCAGAAGAAGATGAGCCGCTGCGAGGAACACCAGGAATCGGATCGCCATTAGGAAGACAATCGAATTGTGATGTTAACTCTGCAAGAAGAAACAAAGTACTAATTATTTTGTAGTATTTCATTTTATATTGATCTTCTAGTTGCTACATTCATGGAAACGCTGAGAGGATGTTTTGGAAAGATTGCCCTAGGATATTCATTAAATGTTGGACCCGCAATATTCAGGACATAATATTCAGTAAGGATCCAGGGAGGATTTATCACAGCTAATAATCTGTCATGTTTTGTGAGTGCGAAATGTTTTATACCGATGCGGAATAGTTACCAATTTGTGAGAAGTTCTGCATTTGAAAGAACAGAAACCTTTTTCTTACATCCTCTTCATTTATGATTAAGGAAGTATTAGAATCGTTTGGAAAAATCACCGTTTTCATTTCAACTCAATATAGTTTCTGGTTCTGAAGTTTGGAGACACACCAAATTAATTATTTTCGAATTTTATTTTGTATAACGCACACATTCTGGGTTTCCGCTGAATAATTGCAGGTTAAACCCATATTTATTTCAAAAAAAGAAAACCAGAGTTTTAAAGATAATAGCAATGGGAATAAAATGAGGCTCACGTCAGACAAATTGTTGTTTGCTAAAAGCTCAAAGACTTCTTTGAAATTATAGTTATATCATAGTATCATATTCACCAATAGAATTACAGATGACCATCATAGTGATGACCGGAGTATAGTTGATCCCCATTTTTAGCAAATAGCAGATAAGCTACTCAATGCGCTAACGAATAATTTGGTTGACAGTGAATATAATGAATATTCTTGTGTTTTATAAGAGGATTTTTATTATGTGGTATCTGAGTCGTTATCTCATTAATCATATGAAGCTCATACTTCTGCGATATGCATGTTTAAATTGTACAAGTCAGTCCGAGAAAAGAAGTTTGCTTAACTCGACTGAGACTATCTTGGTAGGAATAAAGCAATTCTGTCGAATAGCGCCTTGAGAAATATCTGAATCTTAACCGACAATTTGTTTAATCATTTACAAAAATTGTGGACATCTTTCTCAAGCGACCTAGTGAGTTTCAAAGAAAACCAAAAATTTTGGTCACAACCATGTAGAAATGAAAATTACATGGATGACTTTCACTAAGAATCGTAGAGTGAACTAAACCAAGCTTTGTTTGAAAACATTTGATATTTCAGAAATTGTTCTCTAACAAATGAAGTGAGCTATGTTATTTTTCACGAAATTTTAGTTTTAACTTTGTTTTCGTTATTATTGGTATTTTTCAAGAGAGAAAAGATTGTTCATGAAAAACATTTCAAACATACGAAAATATTATTTGTTACAAAACTTGAGTGTTTGACCAAATCTATCATTCTTATCGCTCTATTCAAACTTTTAAACCTGATAGCTTTATTCTAACCGTGCTTCATTTTTCATTCTTATCGTTCTTATGTATTTTTCATATCGCTCAGATAATATGATTTGAGAAATACCTAGAAGTTTATTTTTTAAGGAGAAAAATTCTTTACAGCTTTGTCGCATTTGACAAGACTTACGCATGGATCAGTAAATGAAGGGTTGTAAACATTAGTGAAGACAAATAAGATTTCCATATACGTAAAAAAACTTGGCATCCATGAATATTTTAAATTACGGAAATAAGAATGTTTTTACACATATTTTATCCACATTTTTGAATAGTTAATGTTTTTGATATTGGAAAATAGAAATACAACAACGTGCATGAGCCCCTTGCGCTCATGTTTTTACTGCTACTTTTCAAATACATGATTTTTAATCTTGAAAATATTTACTCGTAAGAGGCTTTGAAAATTTTATTGGTCAGGAAAAAGTCGAGGATTAAGAAAAAAATGCTTGCAGAAGTCAAAGAATTCCTATAACTTGAAATAAATGTCGAGAAGAATAAATTGGTAACTGTTTGATTCCTCCTCTAGCAGATTCTAGTTTAAGAGTGTTCCTACAAGCTTAGGATCCTGTTCCCTGAATACTTATTGTCATTGGAGAATATTTTCAAATTTCAAATTTTATTATTTGCTTGAGAATCCAAAAATTTTGATGAAAAGTCTTTTTTCTTTGGTTGAAAACTCTACTGTTTTGTTTAGTACTCGTCTTTTTGGGTTAAAAATTCAACTATTATATAGCACATCAACTTTTTTTTCACTAGATATCACAGAGTTAGACAGGCCAAGCTTTATTTAAAACTATTTATCTACAAAGAAATTGTGCCCCAACAAAGGAAGCGAGCTATGCACCGTTTTACAGTGATGAATGATCATTGGGACATCTCTCGTACAATCGTAGACTACATATTGGGCTGTTGATACCCGACGCTATTGTTTTGGATTAGTTGATTTGAAAATTTCACCTATTTTTGCAAATACGAAACTGAAATTTTTATTTTCGCTATAAACCCAGGGGATTACAGTGGTAGCATCAATCAAAAACATTTGTTGTTAATAACGAAATCCAAAGTTTCTTCTGTCGTTTTAGCAAGTGCAACATTTACAAATGCAGAAACCAATTCCAACTTTGGAATTCTTCAATTTCGCATAGGTGCTACTCGTACCCTTGAACCGACGGGAACTATGTTTGAATCATTCTCATATTGAATCTGAAGATACACTGCTGCTACGTGGGGTTGTTCACTAGCATAAAAAAATGTATCCATTCAGATCGATGTTGCTGTATTCAATTGCGTAGAATAGGTTCTTCCAATTTTAATATTTTTGACGATCAGCAGTTCTTTTAGTCTCTGCTTCGAAGTTTCAACATTATTTCGCTAATTGAATCATCCCATCCAATTCCAGCCCTCCATATTTTCTAAAGCAACATTCGAACCTTGATTGCAACAGGTGATAAGGTTCCAATCGTATCAAAACCAGACATAGTAATTTTCAATACTTCCCTTTTGGTTGGTATTTTTGAACAATTGAAGATTTATATGTTGAGAAAGAGAGACCATCTTCATTTTCATTTCACAGAATTGCAAGATCTCGTTGGCGTTTGCTTTCTCGTAGACGGTAATAGGCATATTTTGCTTTACAAGATGTTCAGGTGTACTTTGCAGAACATTCCTAGAATCACTCACGAAATATCTTAATTCAAACCACCTTCGCGATGTATGAAAATAACGTCTCTAACTATTTTTATAGCTTCTTCTTCAGTTTCAGCTTCAGGGATCTAGTCATCCACATAATGGTTGAAGATGATAGCTCTCTCTGTTTCTGGAAACTTCTTTTCATATTGCTTCGCATTATAATTCTTTACAAACTAAACTAAAAATGGAGACAATTGAACAATTTGTTTGAATAATTCTACATTTGTTTGAATATTACGCGTTTGTTCAAGTATGTAGTTTACCTAGAAAAAGCAGGAGAAACGTTTCATCTCATCAAGTTTTCGACAGATTTCAATATCTTTTAATTATAATTTATTTTGTAGGAATACTCCTTAATATTTTAATACATTAAAATTGTCTAAACAATTTCCTCTAGCTTGAATATTTTGTTTTCACTGTTTTTCGAAAGCTTCTCAATATTTTCAGGTACTACTTCGATTTATAATATTACTTCTCAATGATTAAACGTGTTTAAAATTCGAAGTGATAAAATCATTAAGAGCGTTCTACAATTTGAATCTGTAGAAAAATTGAAGAAGAATGCTTTCGAAAAATAGCAACAACAAAATTTGTGAACAAGTGAGAATTGTTCAAACAATTGGACCTAATGTAAACATTCACGAGTATCATTATTGTTATTAGTTCTTGAGTTAAGACCTCAGCAGCCCCTGACGCTTGGGTAATCCCGTTGCGTCCCCTTGTGACCTTAAGCATGACCCCATAGCCCTCTCCATAGGGAGAGGACCGCAGCTACGCTATTGGCTGATATCTGCAACTCACTGATAAAATAATTACCTGTGAGTGCTAGACGTTTCCCCGCAACCGCAGGGCAGTAGCAAAGGATGTGAGTGGATGTCTCACTATCCTTTCCGCACAGACGACAGAGGGGACTTTCTGCAAGCCCTATCTTATGTCTGTGATATCCTAACTTCCCATGCCCTATGAATAGTTCTGTTAGGACTTTGATTTCATTCCTCCCGAGCTTGAGTATTTCCCTAGCTCGGTTGGAGTTGAGCTTTAAGCCCAAGAGTGTTTTGGCCTGTCTGCAACCAGGAAACAGATCCCACTCATTTTGATGTTCCTCAGTCAGCCAACTGTTAATTACTTCAGTGACTAACCTGCTAGAAATACCTACCACTGGCTCGGGTCAAGTGAAATTTCTTCCTGCTGCTAGCTTGGCTAGCTTTTCCGATATGTCATTGCCCTTGATACCACTGTGTCCTGGGATCCAAAGCAGAGTGACTCGGTTTTCGGTCGCTAACGTATTTAGTGCTTCAAAGCATTCCCATACTAATAGCGACGTAGTCGTTGTTCCATTCAAGGCCAATATAGCAGCCCTGCTGTCTGAGCAGATACGAATGTTCCTTTTATCGCCGTACTCCCTTGCCTTGTAGGCACACTGGAGTATGGCCATAATCTCAGATTGTAGAACTGTGACGTAGGACCCCATCTCAATTGTGAAGCCCATTCCATTCCTTCTACGATATACGCCGGCTCCTGCATTCTCCTCGTTCCTGGAGCCATATGTAAACCAGTTGTCTCCATCACAGGGCAGGTATGTGTCGCAGTTAACTCATTCCTCCTTCGCGCATAGGCTCACTCGATACTTCTTGTCGAAGAGATGGCGAGTGACCACCTTATCCCTGGGCATGTTCAGGGTCGACCTTCTCGCGATGTCGACTGGGATCTTTACTGCTGTCGAGATCCTTCTGTCATTCCCAAAATTTAGCGTCCAGGCCGCCTTCGTAGCCACGGCCTTAATGGTAAGATGGTAAGATGGATCAAGTAAGTCACAAAACGAATGTACTTTCTATACGTTATGAGTTCTTTAGTCAATGATAACAATCAAGGAATTTGTTTGAATAATTTCACAAATAATTGAATACTTCTCAATATTTTAATGGATATGAATTGCCTAATTATTTTTATTTTGTTTAAATATTTTGTTTTTACTATTTTCCGAAAGTTTTTAATATTTTGAGGTACTACTTCGTTTTATAAAATTATTCCTTAACAATTAAACATAATTAACACATGAAAAAAAATGTGTAAGAAAAAAATTATTAAGTAACATACAATACTTTTTTTGAAGAATAACAACTGCAAGTACCTGAAAATATTTCAATCTTTCAGAAAATAGCGAGAAAGCAATTGTTAACAAAGTAAAAATTGTTCAAACGATTGGACTCAATTTGAACATTCACGAGTATTATGAGAAAACAAACTAGTACTTGCAAATATTAAAATCAAACACGGATTATTTCAATAATTGTGAAATTATTCAAACGAATTATTTTGTTGTTATTATTGATTAAAGAACTCATAACTTTTAGAAAACACGAGTACATTCATTGCATGACTAACTGAAAAAAAATCGAACAAATTAAAATTATTCATACAACTGAAAATTACTAAATAATTAATGAGTATACTTGAATCAGTATGCATCTGCTTGTATAATCATTTTTCTTAATAAAAAATGTTGAGCGGAAATGAAACCCACCTTTTGCATTTGTTTACGAAAAAGAATGGCTGGGGCATCGACAAAAGATTAAAGCCTTGGTAACCATAATGCATTGAATTTTTATTATTATTCGTAACATCGCAAGTTACTTGCCACATTTCAAGGCCACTTCGGATCACAAAACTTTTTATGTTTACGTCTCACAATTTTTTTTGTAACGGAATTAATGGTATAGAGGATTGTGGTTTACACACTCTAATACAAAATTATGAACGATTTTGCGATTGGAGCCTACTGGACATTCTCTGATTTCATTAGCCGTCAATGGGGTAATCCAGCCGCTTTCTATGTTCCTTTTTGCTCTTACTTCACAGCGATGAGGAACATATGTATATATTCCAGAAAAACAATTGTTATTACTATCCAATATTGCAAACACGTCACCATCAATTGATGACAATACAATTTGTTCTTGGTTCGGGATGGGCCCATAGCGATTCCGTCTTACAACTATTTCAAGTGGTTCATTCGCAGGAAAAGTGTATCTGCGTAATTCGAATTTCCGGTTCGGATTTCTAATGGGACTAATTCGAATAAATGGAAGTTGGTCAAATCTATATCCAAGTATGTTAGAAGAAAGAAGACTGGTGGGTGGCGAGCTGGCAGGGGGAGACCTGGACCTGGCACGAGAAGTACCTTCGGCAGGAGGAGGAGGCCTGGCAGGAGAATGTTGTCTATCAGAAGAAAAAAATGAGCCGCCGCGAGGAACACTAGGAATAGGGGCGCCATTAGGAAGACACTCGAAATTTGAACTTAACTCTGCAAGAATAAACAAAGTATTAATTATCGTTGAGTATCTCATTATATATTGAACTTCTTATTGCAACATTCGTGGAAACGCTGAGAGGATGTTTTGGAAAGATTGCCGTAGGATATTCATTAAATGCTGGACGGCAATATTCAGCAGACAATATTCGGGGAGGATCCCGGGAGGAATTAACACAGCTAATGATCTTTCAGTTTTGTGAGTGCGAAATTTTTTATACCGATGCGGAATAGTTACCAATTTGTGATAAGTTCTGCATTTGAAAGAGCAGGAACCTTTTTTTTACATCCTCTTCATTTATGATTAAGAAAGTATTACAATCGTTTGCTTAAATCACCGTTTTCATTTCAACTCAATATAGTTTCTGGTTCTGAAGTTTGGAGACACACCAAATTAATTATTTTCGAATTTTATTTTGTATAACGCACACATTCTGGGTTTCCGCTGAATAATTGCAGGTTAAACCCATATTCGTTTCAAAAAAACAAAACCAGAGTTTTTAAAATAATAGCGAGTGGAATACAATGAGGCTCACGTCAGAAAAATTTTTATTTGCTAAAAGCTCACAAACGTCTTTAAAATTATAGTTACATCATAGTATCATATTCACCAATAGAATTAAAGATGACCATCATGGTAATGACCGGAGTATAGCTGATCCCCATTTTTAGCCAATAGCGGATAAACTACTCAATGCGCTAACGACGAATTTGGTTGACAGTGAATATAATGAAAATTCTCGTGTTTTATAAGAGGATTCTTATTATGTGGTAGCTGAGTCGTTATCTCATTAATCATATTAGGCTCATACTTCTACGAGCGATATGTATGTTTAAATTGTATAAGTCAGTCCGAGAAAAGAAGTTTGTTTACCTCAGCCGAGACTTTCTTTGTGGGAATAAAGCGTTTCTGCCAAATAGCGCCTTGAGAAAAATCTAAATCTTAACCGAACATTTTTTTAGTCATTTACAAATTATGTGAGCTATGTAATTTTTCACGAAATTTTAGTTCTAAGTTTGTTTTCGTTATTATTTGTATTTTTTAAAAGAGAAAAGATTCTTCATGAAAAGCATTTCAAGCATACGAAAATATTACTTGTTAAAAGACTTGAGTCTTTGACCAAACTTTTCATTCTTATCGCTTTATTCAAACTTCTAAACCTGATAGCTTTATTCTAACCGTGTTTCGTTTTTTATTCTTATCGTTCTAATGTATTTTTCATATTTTTAGGATAATATGATATTAGAAATACATAGAAGTTTATTTTCTGAAGAGAAAATTTTTCTACAGCTTTGTCGCAATACACAAGACTTACGCATGGATCAGCAAATAAAGGGTTGTAAAAATTAGTTAAAGTTCCTGATATTGGAAAATAGAAATGCAGCGACGTGCATGAGCCCCTTGCGCTCGTGTTTCTACTCCTACTTTTCAAATACATAATGTTTAATCTGGAAAATATTTACACGTAAGCGGGTTTGAAAATTTTTTCGGTCAGGAAAAAGTCAAGGATTTAGAAAAAAATTCTTGCAGAAGTAAAAGAATTTCTATAACTTGAAACAAATGCCGAGCAGAATAAATTGGAAATTGTTTGATTCCGCCTCTAGCAGATTCTAGTTTCAGATTGTTCCTAATAGTTTAGGATCCTGGTCTCTGAATACTTATTGTCATTAAGGAATATTTTTAAATGAAAAATTTTAGTATTTGCTAGACAATTCAAAAATTTTGATAAAAAGTTATTTTTTTGGTTGAAAAGTCCACTGTTTTGTTTGAAACTCGTCTTTTTGAGTTGAAAATTCAACTATTATATAACACATAAACATTCTTTACTAGGTATCGCAGAGTAACACAAGCCAAGCTTTGTTTAAAAATTCTTATCTTCAAAGAAATTGTGCCCCAACAAAGGAAGCGAGCTACGCACCTCTTTACAAAGTTTCGGTTCTAATGTAGTTTTCGTTAGTGATGAATGATCATTGGGACATCTCTTGTGCAATCGTAGATTACAAATTGGGCTGTTGATACCCAACGCTATTGTTTTGAATTAGCTGATTTGAAAATTTCACCTATTTTTGAAAATACGAAACTGCAAATCTTTTCTTCGCTATGAACCCAGTGGATTACAGTGGTAGAATCAGTCAAAAATATTTGTTGTTAATAGAAAGATCCAGACTTTCTCGTGACGTTTTCGTAAGTCCCAGACTTACAAATGCAGAAATTAATTGCAACTTTGGAATTGTTCAATTTAGCGTAGAAGCTACTTGTGCCCTTGGAACGACGAGAACTACGTCTGAAGCATTATCATCCTGAATCTGGAGATACACTGCTGCTATGTAGGATTGTTCACTAGCGTCAAAAAATGTATGCATTCAGATCGATGTTCCTGTATTTTATCCCATCGAATAAAGTCTTCCAATTTTAATATTCTTGACGATCATCAGCTCTTTTAGTCTTTGCTTTCAAGTTTCAATATTATTTCGCTAATTGAATCATCCCATCCAATTCCAGCCTTCAACATTTTCTGAAGCAACATTCGAACTTTGATTGTAACAGGTAATATGAATCCAATCGAATCAACACCAGACAAAGTCATTTTCAATACTTTCCTTTTGGTTGGTATTTTGAACGATTGACAATTTATATGTTGAGAAAGAGAGAAAATCTTCATTTTTATTTCACAGAATTGCAAGATCTCGGTAGCGTTTGCTTTCTCGTAGACGCTAATAGGCATATCTTGCGATACAAGATGTTCAGGTATACTTTTCAGAACATTCGTAGAATCACTCACGAAATTTCGTAATTCAAACATCGTTCGATATGTATGAAAATAACGTCTTTAACCCTTTTTATAGCTTCTTCTTCAGTTTCAGCTTCAGGGATCTAGTCATCCACATAATGGTTGAAGATGATAGCTCTCGCTGTTTCTGGAAACTTCTTTTCATATTGCTTTGAATTAAAATTCTTTACAAACTAAACTAAAAATGGAGACGAGGCTGTTCCAAATAACACAGCTTTCATATTTTTCCAGAGGAAGCATTGAGCGTAGGTATTTTTTTTTACGAGGGCTAGTGGAAAATGTTCAAAAACACACCGTGAAGGGTCCGCACTTCTCGGTAGTGTGGGGATCTTAGTCGCTTCACTGCAATGACCCCGACATATATAATATTCAATTATACCATGGGTATAATTATAGGTACATTATACAATATCAACTTTGTCATTATGATGATGCCACCAAGGGACCCACTAAAAACCACCACCCTTTTCTCCTTGACAGAAATCTCCCCGGAACCGCTTTCGCATTACTTCAGGGGGTGCCGTTTTCTTCACCACAGGGGTGCCTGCTGGATTTCTGTTTTTTTTTGTGCTAGGTGTTCTGCAACTTGCTGTTCTTCTTTGTATCCCAACCATGATGTACGAATCGTCCTCAGTAGAGCGGTGGTACCGCTCATCGGGCTCGTCGGCCTTCGAACATCCTGGAAGGATGTGGCTGGTGGGACTGCCACTTTCAACATGTCTCCTGTTCAGGGTTGATGTTCTGCCGCATTCATTTCCGTCTTCTTCTGGCGCAGAATTGTCTCCACATAGGTGGCCACTGCAACCCATCTCTCTTCGCTTCGCAGCATTACAGATATCACATTCTCTGGTGTGAGGCGCCCTGCTTCTATTTCCAGCCCTTCTCGGTACTCTGACCAGCGTTCACAATTGAAGAAAGTGTGCTCTGCGTCGTCGCTCTCTGCTCCGCAGTACATACACTCTGGTCTTCTTACTTTCTCCACTTGGTGTAGGTAGGCCTGAAAATAGCCATACCCCGAGAGAAATTGGGTCAAGTAATAATTGACTTTGCCATGGTTACGGTCAATCCAGACATCGAGTTTTGGAATCAGTCTTGCTGTCCATCTTCCTCTGCTATCCCTCTCCCACTGGCGTTGCCATCGCTCTTTCGTTAGAGTTCTGGCTTCTGCTTTTGCGGTATTCTTTTCAACCTCCGAAGATGTCTCGAAGATCTGTTTTTTCTCGGATGCCAGCAGATCTATTGGAATCACTTCCGCTATGACCAGTGCAGCCGGTTCTGAGACTGTGCGGAAGGAGGAGATGATCCTTTGTGCTCCTCCCTTCTGTACTGATGCCATCCGGTATCGGTACTTCTTCACTTTCAGCGCTTCAGCCCAGATTTCGCTTCCATACAGCATTATGGATTGCGCGACTGACATCAGCAGCCGTCTTTTGCATGGTCTTGGCCCGTTCACATTTGCCATTAGCCTGCTCAGGGCTGCTGTGACCACTGCTGCCTTGTCCGACGCCTGTCTCATCTGTTCCCAGTAATTCATTTTCGTGTCCATTTGCAGACCGAGATGTGTCCTTTGCAGTATCTGGACTGGTGTCCATACCCAAGGCACATGTAACAGCGTATTACTCTGATGTTCTGTCTTATCCTGCTGTTGACCCATCCCACTTTAATGCGGGAAGTTTCTAAAAGCTTGCTGGTCTCTCGTTCACTCATTTTCACAAAAGCAAGGACTTGTCCCAACCTGTTTGGTTTTGTAACCGTGACCTTGATATCACCATGGTCTCCAAGGCTGTTCTTTAGTGCCTCTTCGACATCCTCTTTTGTTGTCACCGCGTCGAGGTCCATTAGTTCCAGTGTGGTCCTGGGTACCATGTTCCTGACCGTGCCGACGTCGCCTATTTTTTCTCCAACTGCTCCCGCAAAAGCTTGCGCATCCTTCGTGAGCTTTCCCAATTCCAGAAGGACGTTGCCCTCCCTCGTTTGTCGTATTGAGCGGATCACCGTCTCCGTATCCTCTGGCTTAACCTTAGACTAGATGTCTCGTAGTACATCTGCATACGTGATGCCTTCAGCGGGTTTTATTGAAACTGCTTCAAGGCGTTCTCTCTTTTTTCGCCTGTTCTTGCGCCTCTTCTCTTCACCTTCCTCTCCATTATTTTCAGCCTGCCCCTCGGCATGCAGCACTTTTCCCGGTCTTTCCGGTTTCTTCTCTCTTTTCACCTCTGTCCACGCAGGTGGCGAGGCAAGGTCGTTCATCCTCTTTCCCATTGGATTTGCACCCTGACTTTCCACTGGGATTGAGGCCGTCCTCTTGTTGCTACTGCGCCTCGGAGTGCTGGAATTTCTTTGAGCCGGTTTTCTCGCCAGCTCACGATGTTTGCTTGCGCTTCCATCTTCTGCTTCATCGCGCTCTGGAGGACCTCTACTGTGTCCTTCAGCTTTGGGATTCCACCTTTTATGTCAGTCTTGACATTCTTTTGTCTATCTGCAGCCTCTTGCATGACTGCTAGCGTATCCAGCATTACTTTGAGCGTCCTCTCGTTATTTGCTTCAACAGTCTCTTTGAGCGTAGGAATACTCTTCAGCAATTTGAACACGATGAAACATTCTTCAAATATCAGCTGTAAAAGCTATTTTGTGTTGACGAAACCCTAAGATAATTCCAAACAATGACACTACCCAGCCAGGTCCTGTAAGAAGGTTATATTCCAAAGACATTTTACCAGCTTTTGCTGCAGCATTAAAGACGATTCTGACTTTTCTGGGTTTATTCGAATTGAGCATAGGGAAATGTGGTATGAATCATATTTTCCGACGATCTAATAATTCTTCAGTGTGAACAGGTACTGCGTAGTTTTTCTTAAATATCTCCTCAATCTGGGAGCAATAGCCATCTCTCGATTGCTTATTTCTTAACAATTTTTTCACCAGAAAGACCAATCCATAGAAGACCAGCTGTTTGCTGCGTGGCGGAGTTAAGTCATCCGATTTTCACGGTTGCTGAATTTGATCACGCTTCTCGAACGTCTTTCTTCTTTGGTAATTTAACATTTCATTCTTCTAAAAGTTGTGACTCCGAAATTCTCGAGAGTGAAGTACTTTCTCAAATTATCATGCAAATCTTGGAAATCGTCCGTCGCGCAGATCATTGTTAACTTGGAGTGCTTTTTGTCATTTGTCCGTAATTTCACTGATCCATGTATGATCAATTCGATTTTGGGTTTAGACAAAATTGGTGCATCTTCTCTAAGTTGAATTACTTCTGGAGGAAGTATTACATGAGCATTGTTTTGGCTAATTAAAATCTGGGACATTAGCTGTATTTCGTGTCCTCGAGAACCCGATCCAAAGACCCTTATTACTGTAAAAACAAAACCTTCCTCAAAAAAATATGTTTGTTACACCTGGGTTTGACTTGGTGTCATTGGTGTACGTACTGGTGGGGACTTCAGGTACTGAATAAACCAGACTTCCTTGTAGAAGATGGTACATGATTGTTACTTAATGAAAGAGTTTGATAGCTGAACCTCAATCTCCGGATGAATTTGACCTATAGGTTCGTTTGGAACTTCAGACTCTCGAGGAGAATGCTATTTTTATAGTTGCAGCAAGGTTTTGACGTGGATATCATGATTCACTTGATTAAGATGTTGGTCGCATACCTGGTGCAAAGGTGAGACGTCAGTTGTATGATTTCCGGAGAGCGCAGCTCATCACCGGAAGTCAAGCGTCCTTTGTAGACGCTGTGAGTTCTTCAATCAATGATAACAATTGAACAATTCGTTTGAATAATTCTACATTTAACTGAATATTAAGCGTTTGTTCAAGTATGTAGTTTACCTAGAAAAAGCAGGAGAAACGTTTCATCTCATCAAGTTTTCGACAGGTTTGAATATTTTTTAATTATAATTCATTTTGTAGGAATACTTCTCAATATTTTAATAAATTCAAATTGTCTAAACAATTTTCTCTTGCTTGAATATTTTGTTTTCACTATTTTTCGAAAGCTTTTTAATATTTTCAGGTACTACTTCGATTTATAATATTAGTCCTCAATGAATAAACATAATTAAAATTCGTAGAAATAAAATTATTAAGAGCGTTCTGCAAATTGAATCTGTAGAAAAATGGAAAAAGAATACTTTCGAAAAATAGCTACAACAAAATTTTAAAACAAGTAAAAATTGTTCAAACAATTGGACCTAATGTAAACATCCATGAGTATAATAAGTTAAAAAACTAGTACTTGAAAATATTAAAATCAAACACGTATTATTTTTAAAGTTGTGAAATTATTTAAAAGAATTATTTTATTCTTATAATTGATTAGGGAACTCATGACAATTGAAGCCTTGGTAAATCTAATGCATTGACTTTTTGTTATTATTTGTAATATTGCAAGTTAATTGCCACATTTCAAGGTGACTGCGGATCACACAACGTTTTATGTTTACATCTTACAATTTTTTTTTTTTAAATGAATTAATGGTATAGAGGATTGTCGTTTACACACTCTACTTTAAAATTAACAAAGATTTTGCGTTTGGGGCCTACTGGACATTCCTTGATTTCATCATCGGTCAATAAGGTAATCCGGCCGCTCTCTATGTTTATTTTTGCCCTTTTATCACCGCGATTAGAAACGTATGTATATATTCCAGCAAAACAATTGTTATTGCTATCCAGTATTGCAAACACGTCACCATCAAATGATGATAATACAATTTGTTCTTGGTTCGGGATGGGTCCATAGCGATTCCGTCCTACAAGTATTTTAATTGGTTCATCCACAGGAAAAGTGTATCTTCGTAGTTCGAATTGCCGGTTTCGATCTCTAGTTGGAGTAATTCGAATGAATGGAAGTTGATCAAGTCTGTATCCGAGTACGTTAGAAGAAGGAAGCCTGGTAGGTTGCGATCTGGCAGGAGGAGACCTGGTTGTGACATGAAGAGTGGTTTCAGCAGGAGGAGATCTGGACCTGGCACGAGAAGTACCTTCGGCAGGAGGATGGGGCCTGGCAGGAGAATGTTGTATGTTAGAAGAATTAGAGCCGCCACGAGGAACACCACGAATAGGGGCGCCATTTGGAAGACACTCGAAATGTAAACTTAACTCTGCAAGAAGAAACAAAGTATCAATTATTTTTAGGTATCTTATTATGTATTGAACTTCTAGTTGCAACATTGCGTGAACACACTGAGAGGATGTTTTGGAAAGATTGCACTAGAAAAATATTTACCAATAGAATAGAAGATGACCATCAAGGTAAAAAGCGGAGTATAGTTGATCCCCATTTTCAGAAAATAGCGGGTAAACTACTCAATGCGCTAACGAAGAATTTGGTTGACTGAGTATTTGATAAATTTTCTTGTGTTTCTTAAGAGGTTCTTTATTATGTGGTATCTGAATCGTTATCTCCTTAATTATACTTAGCTTATCCTTCTGAAGTATTCGTACAAATCTTTCATATATCTGGATCTCAACCGGAAATTTTTTGAATCATTTACAAAGATTGGGGACATCTTTCTCAAGGTACCTTGTGAGATCCAAAGAAATTTTTTTTCTTCATCGTAGAGTAAAGTAAACCGAGCTTTGTTCGAAAATATTTGATATTGAAGAAATTGTGCACCTACAAATGAAGTGAGCTATGTAATTTTTCAGGAAAGATTATTTTAAACGTTGTTTCCGTTATTGATGGTACTTTTCAAAAGAGAAAAGCTTGTGCAGGAAAAGCAGTTCAAACATGCGAAAATATTATATGTTGAAAAATTTGAGTCTCTGACCAAACTTTTAATTCTTATCGCTTTATTGAAACTTTTAATCCTGATAGCTTCATTCTTACCGCATTTATTTTTTATTCTCATCGTCTTTATGTATTTTTCTTATCGCAAAGATAATACTATTTGAAAAAATGAATATTTGAGCATTGTTCTTAAGATGCCTAAAATCAGTAATAAATAATTTAAAAAATATGAAAAAAATAATATCCTAATATCCTGAAATAATATCTTCTTGGAAAAAGTCTGGTTTTTACAGTATTTTAGGATCACGGAAGTGGTTTCTTCTTTTAATTATGTGCAAGGTATAAGAGGAAAAATGAAATTAACAAAAGCCAGCTTCGGGGAACCAGCTTCGCCTGGAGGAGGTGCTTTTTTACACCGGGAGCATTGGTTAAATCTTGTTTCCTCAAAGAATTTACTCAAGGCGCCTCTACCGTGTCAATAAAGTACCGCTAAAATCAGACTTGCCTGAAGAAGATGTGTTTTCGAGATATGCAGCATTTAATAAATCACGCATGAGGCATTTGCTCAATGCCATGTCCTTGTGTAACTCACTCCAGGGATCCTGAAGTACTGTAAATACCAGACTTTCCCGAAGAAGATGTTTTTTTTACCCTGAAGGGATTGGTTCAGTCTCGTTTCCTCAAAGAATTTACTTACGGGGCCAAACCATCCGCTCAATGTGTCCTCGAGGAACCCTCTACAGTGTCCTTGAAGTACTGCAAAAATCAGACTCACCTGAAGAAGATGTGTTTTTGACACCTGCGGCATTCAATCAATCACGCATGAGGCATTGGTGGTTCATCTCCCGTCTTCGAGGAAGCCACTACAGTGACATTGAAGTACCGTAAAAATCATAATCGCCTAAAGAAGAAGTGTTGTTTACTCCTGAAGCCTTATTTCAATCACGTATCCTCTTGGAACATGTTCCAGGGATCCTGAAGTGCTGTAAAAACCCGACTTCCCCGCAGAAGATTTGCTTTTTTCACATGGGGCATTGGCTCAATCTCGTTTCCTTTTGGAAACTTTTTCCAGGGACAATAAGGTACTGTAAAAGCTACACTTGCTCGAAGAAAGGGTATTTATTACACTCTCTAGACGAGTTTCTCCGATAGCCATCTGCTGTCGTTTCAAATTTAAGTCTTCCAAATTTCGACAGGTGTTAATATTTTCAAGTACTTATTTGTTTTCTAGGAATATTCCTCAATATTCCAACAAATTTAAATTGCCTGAACAATTTCATTTTTTTCAAATATTTTGCTTTTGGCATTTTTCGAAAGTTTTGAATATTTTGAGATACTACTTTGTTTCATAAGATTACTCTCAAATGGTTAAACATAATTGAAATTATAAAAAAATATGAGGAGCGCTCTACAACTTAAATCTGCAGAAAAATCGGAAAAACGCATTCTGTCCTCTCCACCGATGGAAAATACATCAAATTTGTGAAATAAAATAAAGCTGTTCAACAAGCACAATAAGTACCAACTTCAAACCAATTGAAATTGTTCAAACAATCAAGAGTTACTGAAAAATCACTGGGTATATCTTAATCTTTATAATCCTACTTGTACAATAATTTTTCTCGACAAACATTTTTGTGCGAATCTGAAACGGAACTTTTCGTATTGGTTTACGAAAAATCATTTCCGGGGCATCGACAAAAGATTGAAGCCTTGGTGAGCATGATATATTGACTTTTTATTATTATTTGTAATCTTGCAAGTTACTTGTCACATTTTGCGGTGACTTTGGATCACAAAAAGTTATATATTTTTGTTTCACATTTTTTTGTAATTAAATTAATTGCTTAGAGGATTGTGGTTCACACATTCTATTCTATAATGAAAGATGATTTTACGTTGCGCGCCTACTGGAGATTCCCAGATTTCTACATCAGTCAATGGGGTAATCCTGCCGCTTCCAATGTTTATTTTTGCCCTTTTATCACCGCGATTAGAAACGTATGTATATATTCCAGCAAAACAATTCTCATCACTGTCCAATATTGAAAAGACGTCACCATTTAATGTTGATAATACAATTTGTTCCTTGGTTGGCATGGGCACATAGCGACCCCATTTTTTAAGTATTTTAACTGGTTTATCCTCTGGAACAGTGTATCTTCGAAGTTCGAATTGCAGGTTCGGATTTCGATTGGGATATAATCGCATAAATGGAAGCTGATCAAGTTCATATCCAAATATGCTAAAAAAAAGATGCCTGGTAGGTGACGAGCTGGCTGAAGGAGATCTGGACCTGGCACGAAGAGCAGGCTCGGCTGGAGGAAGGGACCTGGCAGGAGAATGTTGTCTATCAGAAGAAGAAGAAGATGAGCCGCCGCGAGGAACACGAGGAATTGGAGCGCCATTAGGAAGACACTCGAACTGTGAAGTTAACTCTGAAAGAAGAAACAAGGTATTAATTATTTTTGAGTATTTAATTATGATTGAACTTCTAGTTGCAAAATTGCGAGGAAAGTCTGAGCAGGCAATAAAGATTAAGTTTAGGATCACCGCCTGAAATTTTGGACAAAATGAGGTTTCCGGAAAATTTTTCTACAATCCAGAATCAATCCTAAGTTGTTCGTTTTCTTATGTGACATTCTAGTCGATTCTTATTCTTTGTCGTCTGGAATATGTGCAAGGAAAATCAAGATGAATCATGATAGAATTTGAATCTTATTCGGCTAAGTTTGGGAAATCAGGAGGTCGTACAAAATTTCCAACCTGATGTTTTGAAACGATCTGCGGTAGGTTGAAACTAAGACAGTGCAATTACAGTTTCCAGTTGAACTGAATGTACTTTCTGGTTCTGAAGTTTGTACAGACTCCGAATTGATGTTTTTCGAATTCCATTTTGTATAACAGATACATGCTGGGTCAAATTGATATTTGCTAAAAGCTTGAAAACGTCTATAAAATTATAGTTATATTACAGTATAATATTCACCGATAGAATTAAAGGTGACCATCAATGTAAGGAGCTGAGTATAGTCGATCCCCATTTTTCGCAAATAGTGGATAAACTGATCAATGCGTAACGGAAAATTTTGTTAAAGGTGTTGATTTCGTTAGCGACGGTATCTTTTAATAGAGAAACTCTTATCTTTCATGAAAAACATTGCAAACATACGACAATATTATTTATTACAAGACTTGAGTCTTTGACCAAACTTTTAATTCTTATCAGTTTATTCAAACTCTTAACTCTTATCGATTTATTCTTACCGTGTTTTTTATGCTTATCGTTCTCATGTGTTTCCTTTATCGCTAAAATGGAAAGATTTTGATAAATACGTAGAAGTTTCTTTTCTTGAGAGGAAAATTCTCTACTATCATAGGCTTTTCGAGACCCCCTGATTGCAAAAAAAAAAATAACAAAAATAAATTCAAAAAAGTTTCTTATTCAATTTAATAGAAAAACTATTAACTTAAAATTATATCATCTTCAAGAATTTAATTGCAAAATGATCAAACTCGACTAGTTTAGTCTTACTTAGCGTTTGAAATTAAATAATTTTTATTTCACAATATTGGGCAATCTCTACATGATTAAAATTTAAGAATTTCTAAATTATCAATTGTAAAGCTAAGTTTCTCATATACAAACAATTTTCACTTGAAGATTTAAATATATTACTAATTAAAATGTAACAGTACTTGTCTACCAATATTTGAGTCACGAGCGTCTATTAGACAAGATTTACGAATGGATCAGTAAATAAAAGATTGTAAAAGTTAGTGGCGACAAATAATATTTCCATATGCGTGAAAAAACTGGTCATCCATACAAATATTGAAATTACGAAAATAAGAATGTTCTTACACATACTTTACGCACTAGAATTAATTATTTAATAAATTATTTAACTTATCTAAAAAATTTTCAGAACACTTAGCATTTAAAAATTTATGATTATACATTTTTGAATAGTTTATGTCAGGGATTTAGAAAAATAATATTGCAGGAGTCAAGGAATTCCTATAACTTGAAATAATTGTCAAGCAGAATAAATTTGAAATTGTTTTATCCCGTTTATAAAAGGTTTAAGGTCAAAAATATGAAGAGTTTAAGATTCTGGTGTTTATAAATTAATAGCCAGGGAAGATGAAGAATTGGCCAGGGAAAAATTGGGGAATTTAAAAATGAATTTTTGTGGTAACCTTGATATAATATTTCTATTATTAATTTATTTGTAATTGCTTTCTTCTGGATATTCTTTCTTAGTTACAAATTTTATTATTTGGTTGAAAATACAAATATTTTTTTGAAAATTTGTATCTTTAATTTAAAAATACATCTTTTTGAGTAGAAACGTAGAAAATTATGATTATGATTATATTACACATTTTTGTTGAGAATTAATATTTTTAGGTTGAAAATTCAATTCTCTTTTTAAAAATTTAATATTCATATTCTTGAAGCCATCTTCTTCAAAACATGTCTTCGTTTTTGTAGAAAATTAATGTCCTAGCATAGAATGTCATCCTCTGCTCGGAAGCTCATTTTCTTAACTGAAAATTTAACTATTTTAGTTCAAAATTCATATCATTGGTTGAACATTTTGATATTTTGTTGAAATGTTCTGTTGTAATTCATGTGTTTGGTTTTAGATTCAACTTTAGTTGAGAAATCAACTGCTTTGTGAAAAATTCATCTTTCTGGTTTAACAATGAACCATTTTATTAGAAATTCTTATTTTTTGTTGAAGTCAACTGTTTTTCATTTAAAATCGATATTTGTTTGGCCTAAAATATCAACTATCATATTTTTCGTTGAGGATTGATCTCACTTCGTTAAAAATTAATCTACTTTCCATAAAATGTAGCAATTTTGTTATAAAGTGATTTCTTGAAGATGCTTCATTTTAGATAGAAATTCATACCTGTGGTCGAAAATTTAACTTTTTTTGTTGAAGATTTAGCTTTCCCTTTCGAAAGTCAACTACTTGGTTTAAAGTTCGTAAACAATTTTCTTGAATTAGTAGAAACATTTTTGTTTGTTCAAACATTTGTTTTTCCAACCTTCATCTTCGAATAAAGTAAAATGTGTAAAATCCAATACACTTTTTGAACAACTACAACGACAAGTGCCTACAAATATTTATATCTTTCGAAAAATAGCGAAAATACAGTTTCTACACAAGGCGAAATTGATTAAACGTTTGGAATTTATTTGAGCATTTATGAGTATCGTCAGAAATCAAACAAGTACTTAAGTTTTTGTTTTCGTTTAACATTTTTGTTGTCACTGAATCAATGGTGTAGAGGATTGTGGTTTACACACTCTACTACAAAATATTTCGAGATTTTGCGTCGGGAGCCTACCGGACATTCTCCGCTTTCATCGTTGGTCAATGTGGTAATCTTGCCGCTCTCTGTGTTTATTTTTGCCCTTATATCACCACGATTAGGAACATATGTATATATTCCAGCTAAACAATTGTTATTACTATCCAATATTGCAAACACGTCACTACTGAATGTTGATAATACAATTTGTTCTCGGGTTGGCATGGGCCTATAGCGATCCGGTTTCACAAGTATTCTAACTGGTTTTTCCGCAGGAAAAGCGTATTTTCGAAGTTCGAATTGCCGTGACGGATTTCTGACGGAAGTAATCCGAATAAATGGAAGTTGGTCAAGTCCATACCCAAGTACGTTAGAAGAAGGAAGCCTGGTAGGTGGCAATGTGGCAGGTGGAGATCTGGACCTGGCACGAAAAGTAACTTCGGCAGTAGGTCGGGACCTGGCAGAAGAATATTGTCTATCAGAAGAAGAAAATGAGCCGCCACGAGGAACGCGAGGGATAGGGGCACCATTAGGAAGACATTCGAACTGTGAAGTTAACTCTGGAAGAAGAAGCAAAGTCTCAATTATTGTTAAGTATCCCTATATGCATTTAACTTTCACTTGCAAAATTGCGAGGACAAAATAAGAGAATATTTAGGAAAGCTTGCCCTAGGAGATTTATTGAATGCTGTACCCGCAATATTCAGCAAACAATATTTAGGAAGCATCCCCGAAAAGTTTCATTCAGTATGTTAATGTACAGCACGTAATGAGCTTTTATACACCTATACCCTGGAGTTCTAAGAGGACAGAAAAAGCTGTGCGCACGATAAGGATAAAGTTTAAGATCACCCGCCTGCGGACAAAATGCGGTTTCCGAAAATTTTTTCTAAATTCCAGAATCAATCCGACACGGTGATCGTCAGAGGTCCTTAGGTTTGTCTTCACTGACGACAAATTCTGAGTAGGCTTTTCTATTGTTTTGACCCGTAAAATCCGAAAATGAAGGTCCCAAAATCGTAGCTGCACCCCTTCCCAAGATACAGTCGAAAAAACACATTTTTGTTACAGTTGTATAATTGAGTGTTTCATAAATGAAACGAGGAGAATTCTACAACAGCACCAGTACTACCTTTGCTAGTTCTTCAAGAAAATTGTCCACGTGATTAATATTGTCAATTTTTCTTGTAGGAAAACAGAAATCAACTATTTTTTTCATCGCCTTGAATGCACTCATGTAAGGTATCAAAACAAACTGAGCTACATCTTTATAAATATTAGGATCCAGTTATTCATCGGGTTCTTTCAACAATTTTCTGCATGCATTTCCTTCAAATATTTCACCATGATAATTTTTGGATACTACTTTCAATTTCATAGGCCAGTGTAGTGCTTTTTCTCGACCAACTAACGGTACTAGACCGTCCCAAAAAAGGTGGCACATTTATTGTAATGTGACAATCTTTTGAGAATTTAGTCTTACAACCCACAGAAACATTCTGATTATCTTCTTTCAAATCTTCATATGTTTTCAATTCATAATATTTGTCTCTATCAGTATTATAAGTTGTTTGTCTCATAAATTAATAAAACAGTAAGGACAAAGAAATGTCTCTGTTGCTGTTTCTTGACCATTTACCGTTAATGAAATTCTGAAATCTGAGGTTTCAAATGAGATCTCAATAATTTTCATCAAATCAATGAAAATTTTGATATTTGCAGATGATTCTTTTATCTCTGGCCCAATACAAACTATTATTAACTTTTATACACTTGTTCAGTTGTCTGTGGTGTCTGTTTCGCTATAAACTAATAATTCAAATAATAGTTTTGACACGGTAATCGCCGATAATATTTTGCTTTTCTACTACACGATTGAATAATTCTTCAGCATTTGCGAAAACAACAGGCAATTTCTTTTTATCATCATTTTGTCCAGTCTCAAATTCTGAAATCTCGCTTTGATACATTATCATAGTGAACTTCAGTTTCCCATTTCAATGCTCAGAATTTTTTATCAATCGAGACAAACCTAAAGGCTTCAGACAATCACCGTGCCGAATCCTTCGTTTTCTTTTGTGACATTTTAGACCATTCTTATTCTCTGAAGTCCGGAATATGTGCAAGAAAAATCAAGATGATCCGATAACATCCATAACTTTGCAAGTCCAACAGAGATAGAATTCGGATCTGATTCTCTCAAGTTTGGGAAAGCAGGCGGTTGTGTCTTAACTACAGACCCTGAGTTCAAAATGGATGTGCCTTTAACTGGTTTTAAAAATTTTAATACGCATATAAATCACACAATTAGAAATCTTCAATGTACCGGGCTTGCGAAACTTCCTCTACCGGTGCGGAATAATTTCCAATTTATGAAAAGTTTTGCATTTGGAGGGTAGAAAATAATTTTTTTGAGGACCCTCTCGTCATTTATGATTGAGAAAGTATTAGAAACGTCCGAAATTTCAGACCTGATTTGTCCAACGGATTCTGAAGTTTGTACATACTACAAATTAGTGTTTTTCGAATTCCATTTTGTATGACGCTCAGATTCTAGGTTTCCCGGGAATAATTTAAGGTTAAATTTGTACTCATTTCCAATAGCAAGACCAGTGTTTTCAAAATAATAGCAATTAGAATAAAATGGGGCTCACGTCAAACAAATTGTTATTTGCTAAATGCATGAAAACGTCTTTAAAATAATATTTATATCGTAGTTTCATATTCACCAATAGAATTAAAGATGACCATGAAGGTAAAGAGCGGAGTATAGTTGATCCTCATTTTTAGCCAATAGCAGATAAACTGCTCAATGCGTTAACGAACAATTTGGTTGGCCGTGTATTTAATGAATATTCTCGTGTTTCAGAAGAGGATTTTTATTATGTGGCATTTGAATCGTTATCTCATTTATGATATTCAGCTTGTCCTTCTGAAGTATTCATATTTATATTTTACAAGACAGTTCAAGGAAAGCAGTTTATTCACCTCGACCAGGTCTATCTTGGGAAAAATAATGTTAAAATCATGTTAACATAAAAACTACATGGACGGCTTTCACTAGATATCGTAGAGTAAAATATGTAAGCCAAACTTTGTTCAGAAACATTTGATATTCCAGAAATTGTACCCTAACAAATGAAGTGAGCTATTTATTGAAAAACTTCAGTCTTTGACCAAACTCTCAATACTTGTCGCTGTATTCTTACCGTGTTCATCGAGTTTTCAAACATTATCTTTAATATGCCTTAATTCATCAACAAATAATTTGAAATATAAAAACAAATAATATTTGACTTTAATTTATTACATAGTCATCACCGTCTTATATGAAAACTGACTATGTCAGATCTCTTCAAATCTCCACGTTTCAAGACCCCCTGATTGAAAAAACAACAAACAGATTATACGACGGTGTCCGTCTATCGGTCGTCGTTGTGCCTGTTGTTCGCGTTGTCATCTATATACCAGATAACTTTTAAAAGACTTATCGCATTTGGTTGCGCTTTAGCATACGTTCTTATGAACTGAAAAGAAAGATCGAGCTCGTTAACTAGCATTTCTTGAGAAACGGTTCTGGTTTCGACCACCAAAAAAGTAGTGACAAAACAAAAATTATTTTTAGCGGTCAAACTATGCAAGATACGGAAAAAGATGAATTAAATTCTCTGTCAACGGAACTGGATTTTTTTTCCTTTTTGAGCAAATCACTTCAACTGATTGAAGGATTGCTATTGTTGGGCCACTTCCATTCATTAAATTATATGAGTGACCTTTTGGCTTATCACCAATGCTATCATTATTTTTATGCAGATGATCTTAAGTTGTCCTATTCTATCTCTAATATGTCTTCTTGTATGTATCTTCAACATAATATTAATAGATTTGTTGACAGGTGCACATCCAATAAACTTGAAATTAATATTCAGAAGTGTTGGATTATGAACATTTTTCGTTCTCGTAAAACAGATCAGTTAATTGACTTTCATTACACAATAGAATAAGTAGTTTTCGAGAGAGTGTCGGTGATGCTTGAAATCTCAAAGTGCTTTCTGCCATTTGTCGGTGATTTCACTGGTCAACGTATTACTCATTCGTTTTTGGTTTTATACAGAATTGGCGCATCCTCTCTAGATTAAATTATTTGTGAAGAAATTATTACATGAGCATTTCTTTCCATTCGCACTAGCAGTAGCTAGTGAAAGCAGACTATCGCGGATTTCTTTGAGTCTCTACGTTTCGAGACCCCCTGATTAAAAAGAAAAAAGATTGTAAGATAGTGTCTTTCTATCTGTCTTCGTCGTTGTTCTCATTTTTGTCTGCATACTGGTTAACTTTTGTAAGATTTTCCGTATTTGGTTGCCCTTTGGCACACGTTCTCATGGACCAAAAAGAAAGATCGAGCAGTTACGTCATGAACAACATAGCACAATCCAATCGTTCCCTAGATTCCTCGATTTGGTCTTGTATTTTTCCGTTTCGAAAAGAAGGAGGCTGGTAAGTTACTGGTTACAATTGGGGTATGATGGACAAGGGGTGGTTATTTGCTTACAAGTACTCATCTTTGGTACTCTGAATAGAAGAGTCTTCAGGAATGTCTGACTAGCTCTCAGATGTGTAATGGAAACGGGCTCAATTATTGGTCCCAAGGTTTTGGTCCCGATTGACAAATAATAGTTCCAAATGCTTATTATAGAAAAATCAATTTAATAGTAGCTTGTTGCAAACGATGCTTACAATCACAGCAGGGATGATTGTGCAACTATGCTTATTGAGCAGAATCTAAGTTGCAGGGGAAGGGGTACCTGGTGGATGCGCATAGCATTACTTAGTTCCCTAGCGAACTAAGGCCTATTTAGTTCGCGGTCGCGTCAACAATAGAGGAAGCACCAACTTAGATTCTTCTTAACAAGCATGTGAGCCGCAAGTTCTGATACATGTATCGAAGGAAATATTTTATATTCATCTATTCTTTATTTCCTGCATACCTTTCCAAGTATGAAATAATCCATTTTCAACAAAATAGATCAACCTATTGGTTCAACGTTTTAGAGTTGAAAGCCTGGGAACAGTGTTGCGGAATGAACGTGTTATTTAAATAAATAACACGAGAATTCTAGATGAATCAAAAAAATCTATACCTCCTTCCCCACATTACTATTCTCCTGATGAATTCACTATCAATACTCTTTATTGCCCGTGGAATATTTTCATAAAGTTTGTCAAGAATATTCAAAATTACCTCTGGATCTTTTGCTGATACCAATAGCATTTCAATTTTTTGTCTTGCTTCGCCAGACAAGTTTCCATTGAAGCACAGAATATTTTCAGTCGAAGAGCATCCACAATGTTCTGTAGACATTTCATACAGTGACGAAAAAGCTGGTTATTGCAGAATAAAGAAACCAGCCAAATTTCTGAGATCATTCCCCATTAATTGAGGCGTGAGCATTCGACTCAAATCCTGAAATAAATTTTGTACCTTTTTTTCAACGTTTTTATCCTGTTCTGGATCCGTTAAGCGAATTTCTTCTTTCGCTGATTATATTTGCTTGTCTCTTCTATGTTTGTCTGCATTTTTTCACCATTTTTGATAGTAGTATTTGAAAAAAATTCGAAACTTGATCTGCCACATCTGCTTCTGCTTCAACCTGATCCTTTTTGTAGTTCTGCTTGTCGCCTAGCTGCATCTTGCTGTCATGTCAATTAATTTCGTTAACTCTCTAGACGACTTTCTCTGAAGGAATTGATAGATCGAAATGAGAGGCAGAGTTATAAATCATTTCTGACATAGAATTAATGCAACAAATCTATAATCAGCATGTATGATTCGTTGAGAGAAAATTGAATCAGAAATTAAGTTCATGACTTTATTGCCTTCTTAAAAAAAAACATCTCAGCTAAAGCACCTTCAGAATAATTTTTTTCTGTTAGATCTCAACATCATCCCTTTTTATAGCATTACTTAAATCTTTATGAAACTACTTGTATAATAATTTTTCTCAAGAAACATTTTTTTGCGGATCTGAAACAGAACTTCATATATTTGTTTACAAAAAAGAATGACTGGGGCATCGATAAAAGATTGACGCCTCGGTAATCATAATACATTTACTTTTTATTATTATTTGTAATACTTCAAGTTACTTGCAGCATGTTAAGCTGACTGGATTACAAAAAGTTTTATATTTTTGTTTTACTTTTTTTTTGTGATTAAATTAATGGTTTGGAGGATTGTGGTTCACACATTCTACTCTAAAATTAAAGATAATTTTACGATGCGCGCCTACTGGAGCATCCATGATTTCATTATCGGTCAATACGGAAATCCTGCCACTTTCTATGTTTATTTTCGCTCTCACTTCCCCGCGATTAGCAACGAATGTATATATCCCAGCAAAATTATTTGTAATACTGTCCAACATTGCAAAAACTTCACCATCAAATGTTGATAATACAATTTGTTCTTGGGTCGGAATGGGCCCATAGCGATTTCGTCTTACAAGTATTTTCAATGGTTTGTCCACAGGAAAAGTGTATCTTCGAAGTTCGAATTGGCGGTTCGGATTTCTAGCGGGAGTGAGTCGAATATATGGAAGTTGATCAAGTTCATATCCAAATGTGCTAAAAAAAAGATGCCTGGTAGGTGACGAGCTGGCAGGAGGAGATCTGGACCTGGCACGAAGAGAAGGTTCGGCAGGAGGAGATCTGGACCTGGCACGAAGAGAAGGTTCGGCAGGAGGAGATCTGGACCTTGCACGAGAAGTACCTTCAGCAGAAGGAGGGGACCTGGCAGGAGAATGTTCTCTATCAGAAGAAGAAGATGAGCCGCCGCGAGTAGCACCAGGAATGGGAGCGCCATTAGGAAGACAATCGAATTGTGAACATAATTCTGGAAGAAGAATCAAAGTCTCAATTATTGTAAAGTATCCTAATATGTATTAAACTTTCAGTTGCAAAATTGTGAGGACAGACTAAGAGGATATTTAGGAAATGTTGCCCGAGGAAATTTATTGAATGCTGTACCCGCAATATGCAGCAAACAATATTTAAGAAGCATCCCGGAAACATTTTTTGTAGTATGTTATTTTACAGCATGTAATAACCTTCCATACACACATACACTGGATTTCTATTTCTAAGAGCCTGAGTAGGCTTTTCTATTGTTTTTACCCGGAAAAATCCGAAAAGGAAGTTCCCAAAATCATAGCTTTCGGATCTGATTCGGTGAAGTTTGGGAAAGCAGGCTGTTGTCTTTTAACTACAGACACTGCGTTTAAAATGGATGTGTCTTTGTTACATTCTTAAAAATTTCAATGCGCAAATAAATCACAAGACTAACACAATTGAAAATCTTCAATGTGTCGGGCGTGCGAAACTTTCTATACCGGTGCGGAATAATTTCCAATTTGTGAAAAGTTCTGCATTTGAAGGGTAGAAAACAATTTTTTTGGTGACCCTCTCATAATTTATGATTGAGAAAGTATTAGAAACGTTCGAAATTTCAGACCTGATTTTTCCAACGGATTCTGAAGTTTGCACAGAATAAAATGCGGCTTACGTGAAACAAATTGTTATTTGCCAGAAGCTTAAAAACCTCTATAAAACTATAGTTACATATATTACAGTTTCATATTCACCAATAGAATTAAAGATGACCATCAACGTAAGGAGCGGAGTGTAGTCGATCCCCATTTTTCGCAAATAGTGGATAAACTGTTCAATGCGTCACGGAAAATTTGGTTGAAGGTGTTGTTTTCTTTATTGATGGTACCTTTTAGAAGAGAAAATATTATCTTTTATGGAAAACATTGAAAACATACAAAAATATTATTTATTGGAAAACTTGAGTCATTTACCAAACTTTCAATTCTTATCAATTGCACAGTTAAGTTTCTCAAATACAAACAATATTTACAATAGATTTATGAATCGATCAGTAAATAAAATATTGTGAAAATCAGTGGCGACATATAAGATTTCCATATGCGTCAAAAAACTAGGCATCCATACAAATATTGAAATTACGAAAATAAGAATGTTCGTACACATATTTTACGCACTAGAATTAATTATTTAATAAATAATTTAAGTTATTTAAAAAATTTTCAGAACACTTAGCATTTACAAATTTGTTATTATAAATTTTTGAATAGTTTATGTTTTTGATATTGGAAAATAGAAATGCAGCGACGTGAATAAGCCTTTTGCGCCCGTGTTTTTACTGCTACTTTTTGAATAGATAATTTCTAATTTTGAAAATACTTAAATCTGAATGGTTTCAAAAATAAATAATTCTAAATAGAAGCGTCCATCTTTTACTTATATCAAATATTTCAAAATATTCATAAGAGAATATTTTTCAGGTAACATAATACAAGGCCAGGGTAACGGAAAGAAATTTAATATGAAGAAAATATGAAAATTTTGAGATTCTGGTCTTTGAATATTAATGGCCAAGAAAAATGGAAAATTGGTCAGGGAATGTTTCGTTTCGGCTCGCCTACAATAGAGGGCGACATTTGAGGGCCGTCGAGGCCCCTCTCGTCGACTGTTGCGCGTCTACTCCCCCCAGTTACTCTTCCTGCTTCGCCCCGAACGGACGTGTGTCGACGCGTATGTGGCTACGCGGTAGACCTCAGCCGGGCAGTCCGCTTTATCAGTTACTCGTCGTGTGTCATCCAACGCGGACGTGCGGTCGACCGGTACAAGTGCTGTGGTGTAGTGTGGTTCTACCCAATAAACCAAGATCTCAACAACATTATTTGGCGCCTATTGCTTCTTCAGCTCCCGTCACCCCCCTCCTTCCAGCACAATCTAAACAGGGAAAAATTAGAGAAATTTGAAAATGAATTGTTGCGGTAACCCTGATATAATATTTCTTTTGCTAATTTATTTGCAATTGCTTCCTTCTGGATACTATTTTTTAGTTACAAATTTCATTATTTGGTTGTAATACAAATATTTTTTTGAAAATTTGTTTCTTCAATTCAAAAATTCATCTATTTCAGAAGAAATTGCATCTTTCTTAGGTAAAACTGACAATTTGTTTTATCAATAGAGGTCTATCTTTTTGGCTAAAAATTTGATTATTTTGTTAGAAATCAATTTTTTTGCCAAAAAATATAATTTCTGGTTGAAAATTCAATTTTTGTGCGGAAAATTCGTCTTTTGACTTCAAGATATCATAATTTAGGAGAAATTTTTTTCTTCCATGAGTGAGAAATCTTTGTTTATTGAAAATTCATCTTTTCGGTTGTACATTTAAGTATTTTGTGGAAAATGTTCTGTTGTAATTTTTTTTATTTCGTTAATTTTGGCAACAAATTTATATTTGTTAGTTAATAGATGAAGATGTTTTGCTTTAAATTTATCTTTTTTAGTTGAACATTGAACGGCTTGGTTGAGAATTTGTCTTTTCCGGCAGAATATTAATTTCATTTGCTAAAAATTCATGTATTTGGTTGCAAATTCAACTTTGTTTAAAATTATATTTATTCAGAAAAGAGATCTTCTACTTTCACTCCGCTGGGATTCAAACACCAGATCGACTGAATTAAGGTCAGGTGCTCTAACCATTGAGCTACATAAAGATCTGATGAAGAATCCTTCTTCTGAAATACGCTTCATTTTGCAAGATGTTATAAACAAATCAATTTTTTTTCTCTTTTTAAATTTCTCTTTCGATCGATAGTTATCATCTCCGATGATGATACAGGCTCCAAGTGAAAATTAATGTACTTTTCATAATATTTAACAAATTTTGTTACAAAATTGATTTCTTCAAGATGATCTTCAAGATTCTTCAAGATTCTTCAAGATTTCTTCATTTTAGTCAGAAATTCACATCTGTGGTAGAAAATTCAACTTTCTTGTTGAACACTCACCTCTTTCGTCGGAAAATCATGTATTTGGTTGTAAATTGGTCCATTGGGTAGAAAATAAATTTCCTCAGTTGAAAATTCAACTATTTTGTTCAAAGTTCGTAAATAATTTTCTTGAATTAGTAGAAACATTTTTTTTCGTTCAAACACTTACTTTTCCAACCTTCATCTTCAGATATAAAGAATTGAAATGTGTAAAATCCGATACACTTTTCGAATAATTACAATGACAAATGCCTAAAAATATTTATATCTTTCGGAAAATTTTTGTTTTCGTTTTACTCTACTACAAAATATTTCGAGATTTTGCGTTGGGGGCCTATAAGACATTCTCCGCTTTCATCGTCGGTCAATGTAGTAATCTTGTCGCTGATTTTTCTGCAGGAAAAGCGTATTTTCGAAGTTCGAATTGTCGTGTCGGATTTCTAGCGGAAGTAAGTCGAATAAATGGAAGTTGGTGAAGTCTATATCCAAGTACGTTAGAAGGAAGAATCCTGGTTGGTGGCAAGCTGGTAGGAGGAGATCTAGACCTGACACGGAGAGAAAGCTCAGCAGAAGAAAAACTGGATCTGGCACGAAGAATCGGCTCGGCAGGAGGAACATACCTGGCAGGAGAATGTTGTCTATCAGAAGTAGAAGATGAGCCGCCGCGAGGAACACGAGGAATGGGAGCGCCATTAAGAAGGCAGTCGAACTGTGAAGGTAACTCTGGAAGAAGGAATAAAGTATTAATCACTTTCAAGTATCTTAATATATATTGAGCTCCTGGATGCAGCATGGCGAGGGATGATTCAGAAAATATTTGGGAAAAATTGCCCTAGAATATTCATTGAATCCTCGACCCGTAATATTCAGGAATAGTATATTGCATTACAAGTGGTAGGCGGTGGCCTTTTCGTGACAAGTGCAGTGTTTTTAGGACGAGTCGTAGGTGAGGGCACCGAAGGTGCCCGAACCGAAGACGAGTCTCAAAACACTGCACGAGTCAAGAAAAGGGCCTACCACGAGACATGCACGAAACTTTTTACAACAAGATCATGAAAATCGTAAAAAAACGCTACCTGATATAAAAAGAAGGAATTTAGAATCAAGATAAATGTATACCTGTTTATTTTAGCAACTTTATTTTAAAGAGAACACTTCGGAAGTATAACATTTTGAACTAATTTAAATTTTCCCGCAAATTTGACTTGATCAACTATAGCGCACCTAGCGGCGGAGAGGCTACCGGCTTTTATAACCTTATTTCTGAATACTGTCACGCGTTTGTTCGGTTTTCTTCAATAGTTAAATCAATGTGATATTATCGAAAATAGAGAAAATGTGAGATTCGGACGAAAGTAAAGTTTTTCAGTGTACGCCTCCTATTTCTGCACGGTAAGTCGCGAGACGAGCGCGCTACATTTGTCGCTGAAAACATCGACCTATTTCCGTCTTTATCTAACTATCTTCCTTTCACTTATTGTGAAAATGTGGAATGCTTACGAAAAGAGGCCTTTTCGTAAGCATTCCTCATTTCGTACGTTCTTTATTCGCATCGTTCGAAATGCGCCACATTACACACAGATCATAAGTACGAAAACACGCCATTTTCATGATAGTGTTGTAAAAACAATATTTGCGAAGGATCCCGGAAAAGTTTTATGTAGTAGGTTATTTTACAGAACGTAATGAGCTTTCATACACACATTCACTGCAGTTCTGGGAAAGCGGAAAAAACTATGAGCCTAATAAGGATTAAGTTTAGGATCAACCGCCTAAAATTTTTGCCATGTTAAAGTCGACGAACAGGAACGAGACAATTTGTCGCCATTATGACTAAAAAACTTCTAAATACCTTTGATCGTTTTCATCAGAGATACGAGTATCTGAGCCTATCCATCAGAGCATTCCTTCTGCATCCAAAAAAAGATTATGGTTGTTTTGTAAAATTGACAAATATGGAGCTCCCGGACGCTGCGACTACGATCGTTCACCGAACGATCGATCCCGATGCAAGCGGAAGTAATACGTCATCAGACTCGTTACTTCCCACGACACCAGAAGATGATCGAGTCGGGAAATCATTGAACAAGGAATCGAGAAATCGAAGAAATACTGACTTCGAATCAGCGGACACAACTACCTGAATCGTATACAAAAAACACTTGATTTAAAATTTTTGCAATGACCGAAATGGATACACTAGCCTACACCTTGACTGAAACTGAACAGCCAGGAAGAAAGTCCAAGTCTGCTCTATAAAGGAGCTTCATGCTACTACCTGAGGCCCCACTACAATGAAAAGAAAAGCGCCTGAAACTCAAAAACAGAGAGAAACCTTCAAGGAGAAGGAGCAATGGGCGAAAATCATTTTATTACCAATGGAACCTGAAGGTCAATCAAAACAAGAATGACAAGATCAAATAAATTATTAACATCCAGAATTTTTGCAAGAAAAATCAAGATGATTCGATAAAATCAGTGATTCTAGCAGTCCGAAAGAGATACAATTCAAATGTGATTTGGCTAAGTTTCGGAAAGCATGTGGTCGTCTTTTAACTGAAAACCCTGAATTTTAACCAGACCCATCTTGTTTTTTGAAGTTTCAATGCGCATATGAATCGCACGATCAAGCCAATTAAAAAATCTTTAATGTGTCGAGCGTGCGAAACTTTTGATACCAATGCGGAATAATTTCCAATTTGTGAAAAGTGTTGCATTCAAAAGGTAGGTTACCGTATAGCCATCAAGGCAAAGAGCGGAGTATGGTCGATTACCATTTTTAGAATATAGCGGATTGACTGATCAATGCCTGAACAAAAAATTTAGACAAAAGTGTATTCAGTGAAAATTCTCGTGTTCCATTAGAGGTTTTGGATTATGTGGTATCTGAATCGTTATCTCATTAATTATATTACGCTTTTCCTTCTGAGATATTCATAACAATGAAGTGAGCTATGCTGCTTTTCACGAAGTTTCAGTGTTCAGGTTGTTGTCGTTATTGACGGTATTTTTGAGAAGAGATAAGATTATCTCTCATTAAAAATATTATTTATTGAAAAATTTCACTCTTCGACCAACCTTCTAATTTGTATTGCTTCATTTAATCTTTCAATTCTTACCGCTTCATTCTTACTATGTTTATTTTTCATTCTTAGCTTTTTTATGTAGTATTCTTATCGCTAAAGTGATTAGATTTTACTAAATACTCAGAAGTGTATTTTCTTGAGAGGAAAATTCTCTGCAGCTCTGCCGCATGAAATTCTCAAACATTTTTTTTCACATTCTCAAATCATTAACAAATAATTTGAAAAATATGAAACAAATAACAATAATAATGTTTGTCATCAATTTACTACATTTTCATCATAATGAGAAGGTATTAGTTTAATTTGAAAACAGACTTTCGCGGATTTCTTTGAGTCTCCACGTTTCGAGACACCCTGATTAAAAAGAAAAAAGATTTTACGATAGTGTCTTTCTATCTGTCGCCATCGTTGTGGCACACGTTCTCATGGACCAAAAAGAGAGATCGAGTGCGCTACCTAGCATTATTTGACCAACGGTTCTGGTTTTGACCAAATAAGAAAATAATGAAAAATCGAAAATCTTATTCAGCGGTCAAACTGTTACGTCATGAACAAGATAGCATGATCCAATCGTTCCTTAGATTCCCCCATTTGGTCTTGTATTTTTCCGTTTTGAAAAGAGAGAGCCTGGTAAGTTACTGGTTACAATTGGGGTATAATAGACAAGGGACGGTTATTTGCTTACAAGTGCTCATCTTTGGTACTTTGAGTGGAAGGCTCTTTAGGAATGTCTGACTAGTTCTCAAATGTGTGCTGGAACCTGGCTCAATTATTGGTCCCAAGGTTTTGGTGCCGATTGATGAAGATAAAATTCAAGCGAAACTTCAATCCGTATAAGTGCATGATAGGAAAATTAGTTCCTTTTAAAAAGTAACTTATCCGTCCCTTATGAAATTACCTTTGGATCTTTTGGTGATACCAATATCATTTCAATTTTTTGTCTTGCTTCGCCAGACAAGTTCCTATTGAAGCGCAGAATATTTTCAGTCGAAGAGCATCCACACTGTTTTGCAGACATTTCATACAGTGACGAAAAAGCTGGTTATTGCAGAATAGAGAAACCAGCCAAATTTCTGAGATCATTCCCCATTAATTGAGGCGTGACCATTCGACTTAAGCCTTGACATAAATGTTGTAACTTTTTTTTCAACGTTTTGATCCTGTTCTGGATCGGTTAAGCGAATTTCTTTTTTCGTCGATTGCATTTGCTTCTCTCTTCTATGTTTGTCTGCATTTTCTCACCATTTTTGACAGTAGTATTCGAAAAAAATTGGAAACTTGATCTGCCATATATGCTTCTGCTTCAGCCTGATCCTTTTTGTAGTTCTGCTTGTCGCCTAGCTACTTCTTGTTCAGGTATGATTGATTGAAAAAGATTGAATCAGAAATTAAGTTCATGATTTTATTGCCTACTTGAAAAAAACATCTCAGCTAAAGCACCTTCAAAATAACTTTTTTTGTAAGATCTCAACATCTTCCCTTTTTTTAATATTACTTAAATCTTTATGAAACACAAAAAGTTGTATATTTTAGTTTTACATTTTTCTTGTAATTAAATTAATGGTGTAGAGGATTGTGGCTCACACATTCTATTCTAAAATTAAAGATGATATTACGTTTCGCGCCTACTGGAGCCTCCGTGATTTCATTATCGGTCAATACGGTAATCCCGCCACTTTCTATGTTTATTTTCGCTCTTACTTCCCCGCGATTAGAAACATATGTATATATCCCAGCAAAAAATTCGTTATTTCTCTCCAAGATTGCAAAGACTTCACCATCAAATGTTGATAATACAATTTGTTCTTGGTTCGGGATGGGCCCATAGCGATTTCGTCCTACAAGTATTTTAATTGGTTCATCCGCAGGAAAAGTGTATCTTCGAAGTTCGAATTGGCGGTTCAGATTTTTATACGGAGTAATCCGAATGAATGGAAGTTGTTCATGTCTGTATCCGAGTACGTAATAAGAAGGAAGCCTGGTAGGTGGCGATCTGGCAGGAGGAGACCAGGTTGTGACATGAAGAGCGTTTTCAGCAGGAGGAGATCTGGACCTGGCACGAAGAGAAGGCTCGGCAGAAGGAGATCTGGACCTGGCACGAAGAGTACCTTCGGCAGGAGGAGGGGACCTGGCAGGAGAATGTTGTGTGCCAGAAGAAGAAGGTGAGCCGCCACGAGGAACACCAGGAATAGGGGCGCCATTAGGAAGACAATCGAATTGTGAACATAATTCTGGAAGAAGAATCAAAGTCTCAATTATTGTAAAGTATCCTAATATGTATGTTGCGCCCACAATATTCAGCAAACAATATTTGGGAAGCATCCCGGAAAGGTTTAATTGGTATGTTATTTCACAGAACGTAATGGGCTGTCATATACACATTCACTGGAGTTCTAAGAGGACAGAAAAAGCTGTGCGCACGATAAGGATCAAGTTTAAGATCATGCGCCTGCGGACAAAATGCGGTTTCCGGAAAATGTTTCTAAATTCCAGAATCAGTCCGACACGGTAATCGTCTGAGGTCTTTGGGTTTGTCTTCACTGAGGAAAAATTCTGAGTAGGCTGTTCTATTGTTTTGAACTGGAAAATCCGAAAATGAAGGTCCCAAAATCGTAAAAATTCTCTGTGTGCCGATTCTTCAGCTTGTTCTGACAATAGTCCTAAACCTTCTGAATGTTCAAAAAATGTTAAACCATCTTCAAGATGCTTAGATAAAACATGTACATTCAATGTGACGTGATTAATATTGTCAATTTTTCTGGTAGAAAAGCAGAAATCAACTATTTTGTTCATCGCCTTAAATGCACTCACGTAAGGTATCAAAACAAACTGACCTACATCTTTATGAATATTAGGATCCAGTTACTCATCGGGTTCTTTTAACAATTTCCTGCATGCATTCCCTTTAGATATTCCACCATGATAATTTTTAGATACCAATTTCAGTTTCATAGGCCAGTGTAGTGCTTTTTCTCGACCAACTAACGGTACTAGACAGCCGCAAAAAAGGTATGATAAATTGATAAAACAGTAAGGACACGGAAATTTCGCTGTCGCTTTCCCGTGTCCAGTTACCAGCAATGAAATTTTGAAATCTGAGGTTTCAAATGAAATATTATTAATTTTCATGAAATCAAAGAAAATGTTGATATTTGCATATGATTCTTTTACCTCTGGCGCAATACAAACTATTATTAAGTTTTTTACACTTGTTCAGTTGTTTGTGGTGTTTGTTTAGTCATAAACGAATAATTCAAATAATACTTTTGACTCGGTTATCGCCGATAATATTTCGCTTTTCTACTACATGATTTAATAATTCTTGAGTATTTGCAAAAACAACAGGCAATTTCTTTTTATCATCATTTTGTCCAGTTTTAAATCCTGAAATCGCGGTTTGATACATATCATAGTGAACTTCATTTTCCCATTTTAATGCATGGTTTTTAATAAAAGTAATAAAAAATGACATTTTTCGACAATAAATTGAAAATGGTAGCAGCTACGATTTTGGGACCTTCATTTCGGATTCTACGGGTCAAAAACAATAGAATAGCCTACTCAGAATTTTTCATCAGTCAAGAAAAACCTAAAGACCTCAGACGATCACCGTGCCGAATCCTCCGTTTTCTTTTGGGACATTTCAGTCCATTTTTACTTTTTGACGTATGGAATATGTGCAAGAAAAATCAAGATGATCCGATAAAATCCACAACTTTTCCAGTCCAACAGAGATAGAATTCGGATCTGATTCGGTCAAGTTTGGAAAAGCAGGCGGTTGTCTTTTAACTACAGACCCTGAGTTCAAAATGGATGTGCCTTTGACTATTTTTGAAAATTTTAATGCGCATATAAATCACACAATTAACACAATTAAAAATCTTTAATATGCCGGGCGTGCGAAACTTTTTATACTGGTGCGGAATAATTTCCAATTTGTGGAAAGTTCTGCATTCGAAGGGTAGAAAACCATTTTTTTTGTGACCCTCTCATCATTTATGATTGAGAAAGTATTAGAAACTTCCGAAATTTCAAACATGATTTTTCCAACCGATTCTAAAGTTTGCCCATACTACAAATTAATGTTTTTCGAATTCCATTTTACATAACGATCACATTCTACGTTTCCCCGGAATAATTTCAAGTTAAATTCGTACTGATTTCCAACAAGCAAGACCAGTGTTTTCAAAATAATAGCAATTAGAATGAAATGAGGCTAACGTGAAACAAATTGTTATTTGCTAAATGCTTGAAAACGTCTATAAAATTATAGTTTCATATTCACCAATAGAATTAAAGATGATCATCAACATAAGGAGCGGAGTGTAGTCGATCCCCATTTTTCGCAAATAGCGGATAAACTAAACAATGCGTAACGGAAAATTTGGTGTAAGCTGTTGTTTTCGTTACTGATGATACCTTTTAAAAGATAAAATATTATCTTTCATGAAAAACATTGCAAACATACTAAAATATTATTTATTGGAAAACTTGAGTCATTGACCAAACTTTCAATTCTTATCGGTTTAATCAAACTCTTATCGCTTTTTTCTTACCGTGTTTATTTGTTCTGCGTATTGTTCTAATGTGCTTTCTTTATCGCTAAAATAATGAGATCTCATTAAATACGTAGAAGTTTATTTTCTTGAGAGAAAAATTCTCTACAGCTTTGTCGCATCCAATTTTTCAAAATTATTTTTTGTATGCCTAAAGTCATCAACAAGTAATTTGAAAATATAAAAAAATAATAATATTTGACATTAATTTATCTATCTCGCGTCGTTATGCTGAAAATATGTTGTTTTTTTTCATATTGTTTTTAATGGACGAGGAGATTTGAAAACGAGGAGTTCTGTCAAAAAATGGTTCAAAGGAACGTTGTGGGAATTTTTGAACACTGAAATTCCTCAAAAAACTTTTCCCCATATTTCATTGACTCAAAATTAGAATTTTCGACTTTTTCATCTTCGATGCATAAAACCTAAAAAAAGAAACTTAAGGACAATTGGGTGGAACGATTCCTCTCTGATTGGTCACAGAAGTAGTTTAAGTCACACATTATTTTTTTTCTGATTTTTTGTGGATTTCACATTTAATACTTAAACGTGAATGGCTTCAAAAATAAATAATGCTAAATAAAAGCGTCCATCTTTTACTTATATCAAATATTTCAAAATATTCAGAAGAGAATATTTTTCAGGTAATATAATACAAGGCCAGGGTAACGGAAAGAAATTTAGTATGAAGAAAATGTGAAAATTTTAAGATTCTGGTCTTTGAATATTAATGGCCAGGAAAAATGGAAAATTGGTCAGGGAATATTTGGTTTCGGCTCGCCTCCAATATAGGGCGACATTTGAGGGCCGTCGAGGCCCCTCTCGTCGACTGTTGCGCGTCTACTCCCCCAAGTTACTCTTCCTGCTTCGCCCCGAACGGACGTGTGTCGACGCGTATGTGGCTACGCGGTAGGCCTCAGCCGGGCAGTCCGCTTTATCAGTTACTCGTCGTGTGTCAACCAACGCGGACGTGCGGTCGACCGGTACAAGTGTTGTGGTGTAGTGTGGTTCTACCCAATAAACCAAGATCTCAACAACATTATTTGGCGCCTATTGCTTCTCGAGCTCCCGTCACCCCCCTCCTTCCAGCACAATCTAAACAGGGAAAAATTAGAGAAATTTGAAAAGGAATTGTTGCGGTAACCCTGATATAATATTTCTGTTGTTAATTCATTTGCTATTGCTTTCTTCTGGATACTATTTTTTAGTTACAAACTTTATTATTTGGTTGTAATACAAATATTTTTTTGAAAACTTGTTTCGTCAATTTAAAAATTCATCTATTTGAGAAGAAATTGCATCTTTCTTAGCTAAAACTGACAATTTGTTTTTTCAATAGAGCTCTATCTTTTTGGTTAGAAATTTGATTATTTTGTTAGAAATAAATTTTTTTGGCGAAAAATATCATTTCTGGTTGAAAATTCAATTTTTGTGCGGAAAATTCGTCTTTTGACTTCAAGATTCCGTAATTTAGGAGAATTTTTTCTCTCTCATGAGTTAGAAATCTTTGTTTATTGAAAATTCATCTTTTCGGTTGAACATTTAAGTATTTTGTTGAAAATTTTCTGTTGTATTTTTTTTTATTTCGTTAATTTTTGTAAAAAATTTATATTTTTTAGTTAATAGATTAAAGTATTTTGCTTTTAATTTATCTTTTTTAGTTGAACATTGAACTGATTGGTTGAGAATTTGTCTTTTCCGGCAAATTATATTTATTCAGAAAAAAGATCTTCTACTATTACACCGCTGGGATTCGAACACCAGATCAACTGAATGAAGGTCAGGTGCTCTAACCATTGAGCTACATAAAGATCAGATGAAGAATCCTTCTTCGGAAATACGCTTTATTTTGCAAGAAGTTATATACAAATCAATTTTTTTTCTCTTTTTAAATTTCTCTTTCGATCGATGGCTACCGTCTCCGATGATAATACAGACTCCTCGTAAAAATTCATCTACTTTTCATAAAATTTAACAAATTTTGTTACAAAAGTGATTTCTTCAAGATGCTTCATTTTAATCAAAACTTCATATCTGTGGTCGAAAATTCAACTTTCTTGTTGAAGATTCACCTCTTTCGTCGGAAAATTATGTATTTGGTTGTAAATTGGTCCTTCAGGTAGAAAATTAATTTCCTCAGTTGAAAATTCCACTATTTGATTCAAAGTTCGTAAATAATTTTCTTGAATTAGTAGAAACATTTTTGTTCGTTCAAGCATTTATTTTCCCAACCTTAATCTTCAGATAAAAAAAATAAAATAAAATGTGTAAAATCCAATACACTTTTTGAAAAATTACAATGACAAGTACCTAAAAATATTTATATTTTTCGAAAAAATTTTGTTTTCGTTTTAAATTTTTGTTGTAATTGAATTAATGGTATAGAGGATTGCGGGTTCCACACTCTACTACCAAATATTTCGAGATTTTGCTTCGGGGGCCTACCAGAAATTCTCCGCTTTCATTGTCGGTCAATGTGGTAATCTTGTCGCTGGTTTTTCTGCAGGAAAAGCGTATTTTCGAAGTTTGAATTGTCGTGTCGGATTTCTAGGGGAAGTAAGTCGAATAAATGAAAGCTGGTCAAGTCCATATCCAAGTACGTTATAACGAAGTATCCTGGTAGGTGGCAAGCTGGCAGGAGGAGACCTGGACCTGACATGGAGAGAAAGCTCGGTAGAAGAAAAACTGGATCTGGCACGAAGAATCGGCTCGGCAGGAGGAAGATACCTGGCAGGAGAATGTTGTCTATTAGAAGAAGAAGATGAACCGCCGCGAGGAACACAAGGGATATGGGCGCCATTAGGAAGACAGTCGAACTGTGAAGTTAACTCTGGAAGAAGAAACAAAGCATTGATTATTTTCAAGTATCTTGATATATATTGAGCTTCTAGATGCAACATTGCGAGTTAAGGTTGAAATGATATTTGGGGAAAATTGCCCTAGGATATTTACTGAATCTTCGACCCGTAATATTCAGGAAACAATATTTGCGAAGGATCCCGGAAAAGTTTTATGTAGTAGGTTATTTTGCAGAACGTAATGAGCTTTTATACACACATCCACTGCAGTTCTGGGAGAGCAGAAAAAACTATGAACCTAATAAGGATTAAGTTTAGGATCAACCGCCTAAAATTTTGGACAATATGCGGTCTGCAGAACATTTTTCTAACTTTCGGAATCAATACGGAATTGTTAGTTTTTTTATGTGTCATTGTAGTCGATTAGTATCGTTTGACGTCCAGTGTTGCTCAATTAATGACGGACTGGCGTGGGGTAGCGAAGGGAATCATGTTTGGCCATGTTAAAGTCGACGAACAGGAACGAGACAATTGCTCGCCATTATGACTAAAAAACTTCTAAATACCTTTGATCGTTTTCATCAGAGATACGAGTATCTGAGCCTATCCATCAGAGCATTCCTTCTGCATCCAAAAAAAGATTATGGTTGTTTTGTAAAATTGACAAATATGGAGCTCCCGGACGCTGGGACTACGATCGTTCATCGAACGATCGATCCCGATGCAAGCGGAAGTAACACGTCATCAGACTCGTCACTTCCTACGACACCAGAAGATGATCGCGTCGGGAAATCATTGAACAAGGAATCGAGAAATCAAAGAAACACTGACTTTGAATCAGCGGTCACAACTCCCTGAATCGTATATAAAAAACACTTGATTTAAAATTTTTGCAATGACCGAAATGGATACACTAGCCTACACCTTGACTGAAACTGAACAGCCAGGAAGAAAGTCCAAGTCTGCTCTAAAAAGGAGCTTTATGCTACTACCTGAGGCCCTACTCCAATGAAAAGAAAAGCGCCTGAAACTCAAAAACAGAGAGAAACCTTCAAGGAGAAGGAGAAATGGGCGAAAATCATTTTATTACCAATGGAACCTGAAGGTCAATCAAAACTAGAACGACAAGATCAAATAAATTATCAACATCCAGAATATTTGCGAGAAAAATCAAGATGATTCGATAAAATCAGTGATTGTACCAGTCCGAAAGAGATATAATTCAAGTGTGATTTGGCTAAGTTTGGGAAAGCATGTGGTCGTCTTTTAACTGAAAACCCTGAATTTCAACCAGACCCATCTTGTTTTTTGAAGTTTCAATGCGTATATGAATCACACGATCAAACCAATTGAAAATCTTTAATGTGTCGAGCGTGCAAAACTTTTGATACCAATGCGGAATAATTTCCAATTTGTGAAAAGTGTTGTATTCAAAAGGTAGGTTACCGTATGGCCATCAAGGAAAAGAGCGGAGTGTGGTCGATTCCCAGTTTTAGCATATAGCGGAATAACTGATCAATGCCTGAACGAAAAATTTGGATAGAAGTGTATTCAGTGAATATTCTCGTGTTCCCTCAGAGGTTTCGGATTATGTGGTATCTGAATCGTTATCTCATTAATTATATTACGCTTTTCCTTCCGAGATATTCATAACAATGAAGTGAGCTATGCTGCTTTTCACGAAGTTTCAGTTTTCAGGTTGTTGTTATTGACGGTATTTTTGAGAAGAGATAAGATTATCTCTCATTAAAAATATTATTTATTGAAAAATTTCACTCTTCGACCAACCTTCTAATTTGTATTGCTTCATTTAATCTTTTAATTCTTACCGCTTCATTCCTACTATGTTTATTTTTCATTCTTAGCTTTTTTATGTAATATTCTTACCGCTAAAGTGATAAGATTTTACTAAATACTCAGAAGTGTATTTTCTTGAGAGGAAAATTCTCTGCAGCTCTGCCGCATGAAATTTTCAAACATTTTTTTGTTACATTCCTAAAATCACCAACAAATAATATGAAAAATATGAAACAAATAATAGTAATAATTTTTGACATTAATTTGCTACCCGATTGAAAAGAAAAAAGATTTTACGATAGCGTCTTTTTATCTGTCATCGTCGTTATGATTGTTGTTCTCATTTTTGTCTGTATACTGGGTAACTTTTGTAAGATTTTCGCATTTAGTTGCCCTTCGGCACATGTTCTCATGGACCAAAAAGAAAGATCGAGTTCCTTAACTAGCATTATTTGACCAATGGTTCTGGTTTCGACCAAAAAAAAAAAAAAATAATGAAAAATCGGAAATTTTATTCAGCGGTCAAACTGTTACGTCATGAGCAACATAGCATAATCTAATCGTTCCCTAGATTCCTTGATTTGCTCTTGTATTTTTCCGTTTTGTAAAGAAAGAGCCCGGTAAGTTACTGGCTACAATTCGGGTATGATAGCCAAGGAATGGTTATTTGCTTACAGGTACTCATCTTTGGTACTTTGAATAGAAGGCTCTTTAGGAATGTCTGATTAGCTCTCAGATGTGTAATGGAAACGGGCTCAATTATTGGTCCCAAGGTTTTGATGCCAATTGATGAAGATAAAATTCAAGCGAAACTTCAATCCGTATAAGTGCATGATAGGACAATTAGTTCCTTTTAATAAGTAACTTATCCGTCCCTTATGAAATTACCTCTGGATCTTTTGGTGATACCAATAGCATTTCAATTTTTTGTCTTGCTTCGCTTGACAAGTTTCTATTGAAGCGCGGAATATGTTCAGTCGAAGAGCATGCCCACTGTTTTGTAGACATTTCATACAGTGGCGAAAAAGCTGGTTATTGCGGAATAGAGAAACCATCCAAATTGCTTCAACTTGATCCTTTTTGTAGTTCTGCTTGTCGCCTAGCTACTTCTTGTTGCGTGTAATTAAATTTCGTTGACTCTCTAGACGAGTTTCTCTGACGGAATTGATAGATAGAATCGAAAGGCAGAGTTAGAAATCATTTCCGACATAGAATTAATGCAATAAATCTATAATCATCATGTATGATTCATTGAAAAAGATAGAATCAGAAATTAAGTTCATGACTTTATTTCCTTCTTAATAAAAACATCTCAGCTAAAGTACCTTAAAAATAATTTTTTTTGTAAGATATCAACATCATCCCTTTTTATAGCATTACCTAATTCTTTATGAAACTTCTTGTATGATAATTTTCCTCAACAAACAGTTGTTTGCGGATCTAAAACAGTACTTTTTGTATTTGTTTACAAAAAAGAATAACTGGGACATCGATAAAAGTTTGAAGCCTGGGTAACCAATCTTTGGATCTACTCTTGGCTAAGTTATTCGTATGTCACTCTGATTCTCTCTTCCTATTAGGGGGTGATTATAACGCTCGTATTGTGGACTTGAACTCCGTGGAGGTGGAAGCCCTGTCGCGAAACGCACGGTTGTCCCCAAATAGGATAACGTTGGACTCAGTAATTAATATCAGGGGGGTGGATTTAGTTAATTGCATAGAGTATAACGATTTTCTGATATTAAATGGTAGAACAACTAAAGACTCCCCAGCTCGCTTTACATTTCATGAGTACAGGGACAAAGACAGAGCCAATAGTACAATATACTTAGTCATGTATGATGGAAGCGGTGCGGAGCGCATAGAAAACCTTGAGGTATTGCAGATTCCAACGTTGTCTGACCACATGCCAGTGATAGTGACACTCGACATGGGCCTGACCGAGGAGGTTAGTACTCTTCGGAATTCGAGTCCGTCTCAGTGTAAACTGGTGTGGCGGGACAATCAGGCTGTACCCTACGCTGACCTTATGAGGGCTATCCCACCTCCATTAGGAGTAGAAGGTGAAGTAGAAGCGCTGAATTATGGTTTGACAGATGCAATTAAAGCAACAGCAAAAAAATGTGGCCTTTCGACTAATACGAGGCTAAATTTTAGGAGTAAGAAACCTTGGTTTGATTTGAGTTGTGCACTAAGTAAAAAAAGATTGAAGAAAGGACTAAAAAGATGTGAAAAGTCCAACTTTGCTCTAGCAGACGATAGAAGATATAAAAAGTTAAAGTACGACTATTGTAAGCTTATCAAGCAAAAAAAAGCAGAACATAGAGAATGTATTAAGAAAACCTTCGCAACTTGCCGGAACTCTGCCGAATTTCGGAAAGCGGTTAATCATTTCAGACCTGGTGACGTTAGATCAGAATTGGTGAATTTAACCCAGTGGCAGGACTATGCTAACACGCTGTATGGCCCTCGCGATCCTTCCATGCAATTTGAAGAACAGCCATTGCACCCTTTCCTGGACCTGGAGATTACTCAGACTGAGAGATCAAATAGCATTGTGGGTTGTAAAAAGAAAAAACTCCCGGGTGTGACGGTATCAGCAGCGAATTTTATAGGTTTCTACCGGTCTCCTGGCTGTTGTTCCTCCAGACTTTGTTCAGCGCAATTTGGAAGGAGCAAAGAGTGCCTAAAAACTGGGCGACTATTCACTCTATAATGATTCATAAAAAAGGTAGTAAGGCAAATCCAAACAACTATAGATGCATTGCGCTTGTTAATTCAATAACTAAAATTTTCACGAAAATTCTGCTATCTAGACTTTCGAAATGGGCTGAGTCTGAGGGACACCTCCCAGAGAATCAGGCGGGCTTCAGGGCCGGCAGAAGCTGTCTGGATCATATTTTTACCTTAAATTCAATTGTTCAAATCCACTTATCACGGCCTCGAGGTAAAGTTTATGCTTTCTTTGTAGATTTTAAAGGAGCATTCCCGTCAGTGAATAATAATCTTCTTTGGCGTAAACTTAAAAAAATCGGAGTAAGCACTAAAATTTTAAGAATCTTAGTTAGTCTAGTTAGTTAGTCTAGTTAGTTAGTATAGTAATGCGACCTTGGTCATTTGTACGTCAAAAGGCAATACGTCCCCTGTTGACATCACGCAGGGAGTCCTCCAAGGGGAGATCATTAGCCCCTATTGTTTACACTTTTTCTCAATGATTTGGATAATTACCTGAGAGATCATGGGCTCAGGGGAGTTTCAATTGACTCAATGACAGAGGTATTTTTTCTGGCTTACGCAGATGACATAGTCATCCTTGCTGACTCACCGGTGGACCTTCAAAGTAAAATCGACGTAATTGCAGAATACTGTAGACTGAATTGGCTAACAATTAATAAGGAAAAATCGAAGGTTATGATATTTTACAAGGGTAGAACCCCGAAGGAATTTTTATTCTTCTATGACGGTAAACAATTGGAAGCTGTCACTTCATACGAGTACCTGGGTATAACTTTTACATCCTCAGGTCTATATCTAAAAGCAACTAATGAAAAGATCAGTTCAGCTAACTCGGCGTCGGGGGCAGTTAGTAGGATACTTATGTCCGCTAAATCGGATACCTGGAGGGTTAAAACTACATTGTTTCGGAGTTTAGCCCTGAGCGTTCTGTTCTACGCAGTCCCGGTGTGGGGCCTGAGGTATACTGAGTCTATTGAAAAAGTTCAAACTACCTTTTATAAGAGAATCTTGTCTCTCCCATTACATACGCCGGGATACGCAGTGAGAATAGAGACAGGCGCCACACACTTGGCCTGGGACGTCCTCAGGGCAGCTCTGGCTTGGATGGGAAAGGTCTTGACTATGCCCGAGTGTAGGTTGCCTAGAATATGTTTAAGAAGGTTGCATGTCCTTTCACAACGGGAAACTGTCTGTCCTAAATATAATTGGATTCTCCAAGTAAAAAATTTCTTTGTGACAGCAGGGATGGAACATTTGTGACCGACTCTTGAAGCTGCTGAACTGGACAAAAATGAAGTTTTAATTTTACAGCAGTTCCAAAAGCACCTGAGGCGGGTCGATATGGAGAGCCTGTCCTGCTCTGAGAGCCTCCAGGTCTTCCCTTACCTTCCCTTTCCAGAAAACCGTACTTCATACTTACTTACACGTGCCCCTTTCGCATACACTAAAATCTTAGCACAATTAAGACTTATTGGTTCGATGAGAGGTAGAGTGGTGGATGGCGAATGGAGTTATGTTTATACGTATGAAAGCATGTGTACGGTGTGTAATAGGTATGAAGTGGAAGACCTTTTTCATGTTTTAGCTGTTTGTCCTGCATATAATGACCTTAGACAAAGGTACTTCAATTCACCCGCAATAGATACTAGTTCGAACAAATTTTGGCTGCGCCTCCACAACACTGATTTGATAAAAGACATTCAAACCGTTTATAATTTTACAAAGGACGTACTTCGCATTCGTGGCTTTACCCGGGTAAAAATTATAAGTATGGGATTGATCAATCATTGACTTTCAGAAGTATAAAACATGTACGGTAAATGAGACGATCACATACTTCAAGAATCAAGTATATTGAAATAGTATAGCTAAAGTGTAGCTAAAGTATAGCTGAAGTATAGATGAAGTATACAAATATACAACAAATATATATTTTTTTCATTCTGTGAAAATCAGGATTCTGGATCTCTAATTTGATGTATTTCAGGTGTTCAATATCTTCCTCAAGAATACAACGCTTGTACTTATTTCATATTATGTTTTTATTCTGTACCTATATACCTTTGTAGCTATACCTACTATAGCCATACTTTCCCTATACTTCAGGCATTCTTTATTTATACTTCTAAAATACTTGAGCTATACTTTACAGATATACATCAGCTATACATTAGCTATACTTCAGCTATACTTCAGCTATACTTTAGCTATACTTCACCTATACTTCTAAGATATACTTCAGCTATACTCTTACTATACTTCGACCATACCTTGTTATACTTGAGCTATATTCAAGCCATATATCCCCCATACATAATTCAAGTAGACATGAAGTATGGGATCGTCTCATATACCATACTTTTATTATACTATCTGAGAGACGACACCTATACGATTTTCCAGATGTTTTCCTAGATCAATCCCATACAAAATTTTTTTACCCGGGTAGCCTGGAAACCTAATTTTGTGTCGACCTGTTGCGTCCAGGATCTCTATTTTCACAGGTCAATAGACCTTAGAAAATTAATATTTGTAATTCGTAGAATACTATTATAATTAATGTTTTTATTTTTATGTATCACGAAGAGCAAATGAATTATTATTATTATATATTATTATTTTACATCTTTTTTGTAATTAAATTAATGGTTTAGAGGATTGTGGTTCACACATTGTATTCTAAAATGAAAGATGATTTTACGTTGCCCTCCTACTGGAGCATCCATGATTTCGTTATCGGTCAATACGGTAATCCTGCCACTTTCTATGTTTATTTTCGCTCTTACTTCCCCGCGATTAGGAACAAATGTATACATCCCAACAAAAGTATTTTTAATAATGTCCAATATTGCAAAGACTTCACCATCAAATGTTGATAATACAATTTGTTCTTGGTTCGGGATGGGCCCATAGCGATTCCGTCTTACAAGTATTTTCAATGGTTTGTCCACAGGAAAAGTGTATATTCGAAGTTGGAATTGGCGGTTTGGATTTTTATACGGAGTGAGTCGAATAAATGGAAGCTGGTCAAGTCCATATCCAAGTACGTTAGAAAAAGGAAGCCTGGTAAGTGACGAGTTGGCTGGAGGAGACCTGGACCTGGCACGAAGAGTACCTTCGGCAGAAGGAGGGGGCCTGGCAGGAGAATGTTGTGTGCCAGAAGAAGAAGGTGAGCCGCCACGAGGAATACCAGGAATAGGGGCGCCATTAGGAAGACAATCGAATTGTGAACTTAATCCTGGAAGAAGAATCAAAGTCTCAATTATTGTAAAGTATCCTAATATGAATTGAATTTCTAGTTGGAAAATTGTGAGGACAGACTAAGAGGATATTTAGGAAAGATTGCCCTAGGAAATTTTTTGAATGCTGCACCCACAATATTCAGCAAACAATATTTTGGAAGCATCCCAAAAAAGTTTAATTGCTATGTTATTTCACAGAACGTAATGGGCTGTTATAGACACATACACTGAAGTTGTAAGAGGACAGAAAAAGCTGTGCGCACGATAAGGATAAAGCTTAGGATCACATGCCTGCGAAAAAAAATGCGGTTTCCGGAAAATTTTTCTAAATTCCAGAATCAGTCCGACAGGGTGATCGTCTGAGGTCTTTAGGTTTTTCATCACTGACGAAAAATTCTGAGTAGGCTGTTCTATTGTTTTGAACTCCGAAAATGATGGTCCCAATTCGTTAAAATTCTCTGTGTGCCGATTCTCCAGCTTGTTCTGACAATAGTCCTAAACCTTCTGAATGTTCAAAAAATGCTGAACAATCTTCAAGATGCTCAGATAAAACATGTAAATTCAATTTGACGTGATTAATATTGTCAATTTTTCTTGTAGAAAAGCGGAAATCAACTATTTTGTTCATCGCCTTAAATGTAAGGTAAAAAAACGTAAGGTATCAAAACAAACTGACCCACATCTTTATGAATATTAGGATCCCGTTATTCATCCGGTTCTTTGAACAATTTTCTGCATGCATTTCCTTCAAATATTTCACCATGATAATTTTTGGATACTACTTTCAGTTTCATAGGCCAGTTTAGTGCTTTTTCTCGACCAATCAGCGGTATTAGATCGTCCCAAAAAAGGTGATTGAGAACCCTTGTAGAATATGCAGCTCGGCTATGATGCATTTTTCTGGTAAACATATATTATCTTTATCTACAAATAGTGGCTCATTTATTGTACTGTGACAGTCTTTTGAGAATTTAGTTTTACGACTCACAAACAAAATTTTGATATTTGCATATGATTCTTTTATCTCTGGCCCAATACAAACTATTATTAATTCGTTTACACTAGTTCAGTTGTTTGTGGTGTTTGTTTCGTTATAAACTAATTTTTTTTCTTTTCTCCAATGGAGAATCTGTTGATACATCAGCTATCACAGATATGCAAATTCCAAAAAAGGCTTGCCCACCATAAGCCATAATTTTGACACGGTAATCGCCGATAATATTTCGCTTTTCTACTACATGATTTAATAATTCTTCAGTATTTGCAAAAACAACAGTCAATTCCTTTTTATCATTATTTTGTCCAGTCTGAAATTCTAAAATATAGCTTTGATACGGATCATAGTGAACTTCATTTTCCCATTTTAATGCATAATTTCAAATAAAAATAATAAAAAATTTTAGGACCTTTATTTCGGATTCTACGAGTCAAAAACAATAGAATAGCCTACTCAGAATTTTTCACCAGTCAAGGAAAACTAAACACCTCAGACGATCACCGTCCCGAATCACGTTTGGGAAAGCAGGCGGTTGCCTTTCAACTACAGACCCTGAGTTCAAAATGGATGTGCCTTTGACTATTTTTGAAAATTGTAATGCGCATATAAATCACACGATTAACACAATTGAAAATCTTTGAAGTGTCGGGCGTGCGAAGCTTTCTATACCGGTGAGGAAAAACTTCCAATTTATGAAAAGTTCTGCATTTGTAGGGTAGAAATCAAAATTTGCTAAAAGCTTGAAAACGTCTTTAAAACTATAGTTAGATCGTAGTTTCATATTCACCAATAGAATTGAAGATGACCATAAAGGTGAAGAGCGGAGTATAGTTGATTCCCATTTTTAGCCAATAGCAGATAAACTGCTCAATGCGTTAACGAACAATTTGGTTGGCCATGTATTTAATGAATATTCTCGTGTTTCATAAGAGGTTTTTTATTATGTGGTATTTGAATTGTTACCTCATTTATCATATTCAGCTTGTCCTTCTGAAATATTCGTATTCATATTTCATTAGTCAGTTCAAGGAAAGCCGTTCATTTACCTCGACCAGGGCTATCTTTGGTGGTATTTTTGAAAAGATTATCTTTCATGAAAAACATTCCAAACATAAAAAAGTATTATTTATTGAAAAACTTAAGTCTTGGACCAAACTGTCGAATCTTATTGCTGTATTCTCACCGTGTTCATCCAGTTTTTAAACATTATCTTTCATATGCCTGAATTCATTAACAAATAATTTTAAATATGAAAACAAATAATATTTGACTTTTATTCATTACATTCTCATCATCATCTTAGATGAAAACTATCTTGGATTTCTTCAAATCTCCACGTTTCAAGAACCCTGATTAAAAAAAAAAAAACAGATTTCACGATGGTGTCCATCTGTCGTCGTCGTCGTGCTGGTTGTTCTCGTTGTCATCTATGTATACCGGATAACTGTTCAAAGACTTATCACATTTGGTTGCGCCTACCTTCCTATGAACTGAGAAGAAATATCGAGTTTGGTGACTAGCATTTCTTGAAAAACAGTTCTGGTTTCGACCATCAAAAAATTAGTGACACAAAAAAAATTGTATTTAGCGGTCAAACTATGTAAGACACGAAAAAAGATGAATTAACAAAAACCGAGCTCTCGAGCATCGCTTACCAGTGTCGTTCTTATCTGTTGCATAGCTTTTTTAATACTGACTCTTTTATTAATTGACGTTCTTATACATTAATATTAAAACTTCACAAAATGTCTCAAACCACGCTAAACCCCGATGCTTCATTACTACCAAGTGAGTTCTGCGCTCATGGCGGATGTAAGCAACCTTTAACACCTGATGCTACTATTATCAGTTGCCCCGGCTGTACATAACGAGGCATCTACTGTCACATGAAAAACCATAATTGATGGCCGATTTTCTAGATGTTGTGTTTCTAGAAAAACTTCGCCTGTGGATTCAGAGCATGGACAGTTTTTATTTGACCGCGAAACATTGAAAAGTGCGGTAAGTGATGTTGCTGAAACAATGCCCCAAACTCATGACGATGATCTTCATGAAAAATTCCTTCAGGTTCAAAATTCTGTCGAATCTCTGTCGTCGAAAGTGGATTTTTTTTCCTTTCTGAGCAAATCACTTCAACTGATTGAAGGATTACTATTTTTGAAAAAGTTACAAGTGAGCTGAAAACTCAAATTGAAGATTTTTATTTAAAACTGCTAAATCATGAACAAAAGATACCGCAACTTGAGTCTGAAATAACGGAGAAACGTCACCACTGCAAACCTAGTATAATCTTATCCAGTTTACCAGAAACAACAGCTCTGGCTGACAAAGACAAAATTAAAGATATTATGAAAGTCCTGTTTATACTTAATACTGATATTTTTCATAAAATAAAACTGCATATGAGGATTCGAAGGCAGGTTAGTTCCAGTATAATTAGACAGTAATATCTTAAACAAGAATGGTCGACTTTCGGATCTAATACTTACCAATTCTAACAATATTACTATCAAATGCGGATTTTCAATTGTTTCCAAACACGCGTAACACCCCGCTTCAACTGCAAGTCTTATTTCTCTAGCTGGTTTGCATGCTGTTGATTTCCCAAATAAGATTCTACCAAAAACGCTAAATTTTAAAAGAGCAAATATGAGTGGATTATGTGTTGCTTTGAATGATATTGACTGGTCCTTTTTAGAAAATCTTCTGTCATTAAACCAGGCTTGTAAGCTTGGTTTGATTTATTGATTTAAGCTCTTCTTTCACACAGTACGAAGGTAATATAGAAAGTGGGATTATTGATAATCCTACTTCCTTTTGGTCTTTTGCAGATTATTTTATGGAAGTTTATAATCTATGCGATCTTCCAGAACTTATTTGGAATGACAAATATCCTGTTCCTATCCAAAGACTATTATTGCCTGGCTATATTAATGTAGCTCAACCTTAAGGATGAAATAATACCTATATAGCTACCCGTATCTGTCCTGTTTTAAAAAAGGGTTTCAAATCTCTTATTGTAAACTATAGACCCATATCGGTTTTTCGGGGATTCTCTAAAATATTCGAATTATGTATTTACAACTTTACATCTCGGGTGGCTTTGCATATGATCTCATTTAATCAGCATAGATTTATCCCTAGCCAATCTTCTGCTACCAACTTTCTGAGCTTTACTCAAAATAGTCGTCAATTTTTAACTGTACGTAATCAAGTTGATGTAATTTATACTGATGTCTGTCAAGTATTCGATGAATTAGCCACAGGGATCTAACCTTGGACCACTTCTATTCATTATTTATATAAGTGACCTTTCGGCTTATCATTAATCCTATGATTATTTTTATGCAGATGATCTTAAGTTGTCCTATTCTATCTCTCATATGACTTCTTGTATGTATCTTCAACATAATATTAATAGATTTGTTGACTGGTGCACATCCAATAAACTTGAAGTTAATATTCAGAAGTGCTGGATTATGAAAATTTTTAGTTCTCGTAAAACAGATCAGCTAATTGACTTCCTATTCACAATAGAAGAGGTAGTTTTCAAGAGAGTGTCTGTAATGCTTCACCTTGAAATTATAATTAAACAAGATCTCTTTTTTGATGTGCATATGGTAAATATTGTATCTAGCGCGACTGAATCACTAGGTTTTTTATTTAGAGTCTGTGGAAGATTCAATAACATTTCAACAATGATCACGTTATTTCAAACTTTGGTACGATCTTAGCTTGAATATTGTTCGGTTGCTTGGACTTCTAATCTCCATAAGGATATCAACCTTATAGAAGCATGTCAGAAAATATGTCTGAAAAACCTGAATTGGAAAAAGGTTGAAATCTCGGAGTGCTTTCTGCCATTTGTTGCCGATTTCACTGGTCAATGTATTACTCATTTGTTTTTGGTTTCACACAGAATTGGTGCATCCTCTCTAGATTGAATTATTTGTAGAGAAATTATTACATGAGCATTGTTTTGGCCAATTGGAATCTGCGGCATATCAAAATTCTAAACAGATTTCACTTTCTTTAGCTTGGATAATTTCTTTCTATTCGCAATATCAGTGGTCACAATTTCAAAATCTTTTTTTAAGTGATACATTCTCCCTTTCCGTTTGCAGCACACCAGAGAATCGCCTAATCCATTGATTGCAGTGTGCACGTTAATGTTTCATTTCCTGGATGCAATGTATGACGAAATCTTGGATAGTTTTCGAATCCACATATTTTTCTCTTCTGACATTTGTTTTCATGCCTCAGAAGACAACGAAAACAAACTTTTTCTTTTTTTTCAAACATTTTTCAACGTTGTTTAATGCCTGTTATTTTAAACATCGCAGATGATTCCAGCGAATGATTTTATTAATCGCAAATTTTCCAGGATCTTTTTTTCAGAATGTATTTTTTGCTAGTAGCTGCTTCAACATTTGTCGTACTTGCAGTAGATTTCGAAAAATTATCTGCAATTTTCTGGTTGAATGTGCAAAATTTGACTTAAATTCTGAAATAAATCTTGTACCCTTTTTTCAACGTTTCTATCCTGTTCTGGATCTTGTTAGCGAATGTCTTCTCTCGGTGATTATATTTCTGTACTTCTGCTTGTCATTTTAAACTCAAATCTCCTTTTTCTGAAATGACGTTGGCAGGTATATTCCCATTTTTTCAATCAGGTTAATTTTCATTTTTAGTCTAAGAATTTCCTCATTTGAAACAAGTACTTCTTCTTGCTCAGCAGTGAAATTTTCTTTAATTCCTGAATTTCTTCTTAGATTTAATTTCATTATTATCCGGATCTAAATTTATTCCGAAGATTTCGAAAAGGTCTCGTAAGCGATCATTGCTAACTAGGAACTAGGACTTGCACTGGAATAATAATCCGGTTCCCTTATCAGACTCAAAATAGAACAAAAATTAATTTAAGAATATAATGTAGGTTAGGAATTTGTAAGAGGAAAAAGTAACGTGTGTAATGAAAAAAAATTGGAGCAGTAGTTCCACTTGTATATAGTTTTTATTCAAATTAAATAAGAAATAATAGATTTTCGGTGTGAAACCGGAGATCAAGCTCTATCCCCATTTTTGATTACACGAGCACTGAAAATGTTTGTTACATGGTGTATGATGTTGGCAAAAGAGGGGCGTACATACAAAGTTTGATATTAAATTCACAGTTTTTTGAATTCAGCACAGAAGTTAATTTTAACAATTAACAAATGAAATCTATTTTATTTTGTAAGATCTTAACGTCATCTCATTTCATAGCATTATTCAAGTCTTCATAAACCTACTTGTATAATAATTTTTCTCAACGAAACATTTTTTAGCGGATCTGAAATGCGACTTTTTGTATTTGTTTACGAAGAAGAATGGCTGGGGTATCGACAAAAAATTTGAGCCTTGGTAACCATAATACATTCACTTTTTATTATTATTTTTAATACTTCAAGTTACTTGCAACATTTTAAGATGACTGGATCACAAAAAGTTATACATTTTCGTTTAAAATTTTTTTGTAATTGAATTAGTAGCGTAGAGGATTATGATTCACACATTCTATTCTAAAATTGAAGAAGATTTTGCGTTGAGCGCCTACTGGAGTTTCCCTGATTTCATTATCGGTCAATACGGTAATCCTGCCGCTTTCCATGTTTATTTTCGCTCTTACTTCCCCACGATTAGAAACGAATTTATATATTCCAGAAAAAATATTTGTATAACTGTCCAATATTGCAAGGACGTCACCATCAACTGTTGATAATACAATTTGTTCTTCGGTTGGCATGGGCCCAAAGCGATTCCGTCTTACAAGTATTTTAACTGGCTTATCCACAGGAAAAGTGTATCTTCGAAGTATAAATTTCCGGTTCGGATTTCTAGAGGGAGTGAGTCGAATAAATGGAAGCTGGTCAAGTCTATATCCAAGTACGTTCCGAAAAAGGACCCTGGTGTGTGACGAGCTGGCAGGAGGAGATCTGGACGTGGCACGAAGAGCGGGTTCAGCTTGAGGAGATCTGGACCTGGCACGAAAAGGAGCCTCAGCAATGGGACGAAGCTTGGCAGGAGAATGTTGTAGGCCAGAAGAAGATGGTGAGCCGCCACGAGGAACGCCAGGAATAGGAGCGCCATTAGGCAGACACTCGAACTGTGAACTTAAATCTGCAAGGAGAAACAAAGTCTAAATTATTGTTAAGTATCTTAATATGTATTGAACTTCCAGTTGCAAAATTGTGAGAACAGACTAAGCGGATATTAAGAAAGATTTCCCTAGGAAATTTATTGAATGCTGTACCCGCAATATTCAGCAAAGAATATTTGGGAAGCATCCCGAAAAAGTTTTATTTGGTATGTTATTTCACAGCACGTAATGGGCTTTCATACAAACATACACTGGAGTGGAAAAAATGCGGTTTCCGGAAATTTTTTCCAAATTCCAGAATCAATCGGAATTTTTCGTTTTCTTTTGTGACATTCTTCTTCGTTTTTATTATTTGACGTCCGCAATATGTACCCGAAGAATGGAGATGATCCGATAAAATCCATAGTTTTGCCAGTCTGACAGTGATAGAATTCGGATCTGATTCGGTCAATTTTGGGAAAACAGGCCGTTGTCTTTTAACTACAAACCTTGAGCTTAAATAAAAAATGTAGTGGAAAATCAAAAATTGTATTTAGCGGCCATACAATGCAAGATACGGAAAAAGATGAATAACAAAAAATTGTGCACTAGAGCATCGCTTACCAGTGTCGTACTTATCTGTTGCATAGCTTTTTTGATACTGACTCTTTCAATAATTGAAGTTTTTATACATTAATATTAAAACCTCACAAAATGTCCCAAACCACGCTAAATCCTAATGATTCATCACTACCAAGTGAGTTCTGCGCTAATGGCAGATGTAAACAACCTTTCAGACCTGATTCTACTATTATCAGTTACCCCGGCTATCAAACTAAATATCACGAGGCATCTACTGTCACAATAAAAACCCCAATTGATGGCCGATTTTCTACATGTTGTATTTCTAGAAAACCTCGCCTGTTGATTCAGAGAAAGTATAGTTTTTGTTTGACCGCGAAACATTGAAAAGTGCAATGAGCGATGTTGCTAAACCAATACCCCAAACTCACGATGATGCTCTTCGTCAAAAACTCATTCAGGTTCAAAATTCTGTCGATTCTCTGTCAACGAAAGTGGATGACCTTTCTAAACAAATCACTTCAACTGATTTAAGGATTACTACTGCTGAAAAAGTTACAAATGAGCTGAAAACTCAAATTGAAGATTTTGATTTTAATTTGCTAAATAATGAGTAGAAGATTCCAGAACTTGAGTTTGAAATGATGGAGAAACGTCAACACTGCAAACCTAGTATAATCTTATTCGATTTGCCAGAAACAACATCTCTGGCTGACAAGGAAAAAATTAAAGATATTATGAAAGTCCTCTTTCTACACAATACTGATACACAGGAGCAGATATGATTGGATTATGTGTTGCTTTGAATGATATTGACTAGTCCTTTTTAGAAAATGTTGTGTCATTAAACCAGGCTTGTAATCCGGGTTCAAAATATTGATTTGAGCTCTTCTTTCGAATAGTACGGAGGATATATAGAAAGTGGGATTATTGTTAATCCTACTTCCTCTTGGTCTTATGCAGATTATTTGTGGAAGTTTATAATCAATGCGATCTTCCAGAACTTAATTGGAATGACGATGCAAGTTTCTCATTACAAAGAGATGAAGGCACTACTCAACGACCGATTAGCAAAAGGCAAGAGGAACCTAAAAATACTCCACAAGGATAGAGAACCAGTGGAGGTAGAAGTGCACTCCATGCCATCCATGTTGGCCTCCTCTATTCTCAATTGAATCTGACCAAAATTACTACACCTACCAGATATTGATATTTTTGGTCCTAAGGCCCACATTATACATTATACATGCCTCCATCGACCTTAGTTGACTTGAAATGGATACTCAGAAGTGCCGGATTCTGACCATTTTTCGTTTTTGCAAAAGAGATCAGCTGATTTACTTTCAATACACAATACAAGGGTTAGTTTTCGAGAAAGTGTCTGCAATGCTTGACCTTGGAGTTGTAATTACACAAGGTTTCTCTCTTGATATGCATATGGAAAATATTGTATCTAGCGCTAATGAATCACTAGGGTTTCTATTTAGAATCTGTAAAAGATTCAAACAAATTTCAACAATGATTACGTTATTCCAAACTTTGGTATGATCTAAGCTTAAATATTGCTCGGTTGTCCGGACTTCTAATCTCCATAAGCATGTCAACCTCATAGAAGCGTGTCAGAAAAGATTCCTGAAATACCTGAATTGGAAAAAGCTTGAAATCTACCCTCCTCCGGGATCTGATTTAAATACTCTTTGTAAACGATTCAATGTTTGGACTGTTCAGGACAGACGGAAATTTTCCGGCATTCTATTTTTATTCAAATTGATTCCAGGCATAATTGACTTTCCTAAATTGTGACAAATCATTCCTTATAATATACCTATATGACCAACAAGATCTAGGGATCGAATCTGCTTGGCTTCCAGCTTATATCCTCGATCGATTCTGGTTGAAATTTCCTCAGGTCCAAAATTACCCGTTACTAATTATGATAGTTAAAAGAAAAATAAATTAGAAATAACCACTAGTATATGGTCCTGTGATAAAAAATCATGTTTTGGTTATATTGGGATACTTTCCCTTATGAGTCTGTTACTTGCTTAAAACCAATTAAAATTTCAGAATTAAAAGTCTTTCTTCATCATTTTTTAACCTTAAGTTTCCTAAATGAAAAAATATAATATTTGCTTCGAGATCAGAATTAAATCAGTTGACTATAACAATGTGCTGTTAACAAGGGTCTATCAGACAAGATTTATCTCCTGTTCATCAACAAATAAAAATCTGTATAAACTCGTGCAGGCAATTAAGTTCTCCAGATAAGAAAAAAACTTGGCATCTTGAGCTGATTCTGGAATTTCTCAAATGAGCTGGAGCTATCTTTCTTGCAAATCGAAGAGAATAACCAATTTCGTTGTCTTTCTTTTTTTTCCTTGATTAATATGCAGAAATACGTAAAATTTTAGCGGAAGACGTAGAATGATCTGCTTTTTATGTTATTATCAAAAATCAAAATTGTCAAAAATAGACCTACAGCGGTACAGTGATTAAACGCGACGAGGAGCAGTATGGAATCGAGGCATTGCTCTGAGAGTATACCTTCAGAAGTTTGATTATAGCTTCTCATATTGAATTCTCCAGCTATGATAAATTGCACTTGATACAATATCCCGAAGTGTTAGCCACTCAATTTTTGAAATTTTGAAAGATTTTAAAATGTTAGAAATTATTTTAGAAATTTCCGAATACGTTACGAGATTAAAGAACTATTAGACAGTTCTCCAGATGATTTTTATGATTTGAAGATAATTAGCGGATATTTTCACATGGAAACGATTGCTTCAACTTTTCTGAAAGCATGACCCGGACTTAGGTGCAAAAATATCCGCTTCTACTTTAACTCAATGTACTTTCTGGTTTTGGAATTCGGACCAATTCCGTATCAATGGAATTTTTTTTAATTTCATTTAATAATAGCTATAGGGATAGAGTGCTGATTACTTCGGAAAAATTGCTATTCGCGGAAAGTTGAAAAGCACTTTTAAAATTATAGGTATAGTATAGTATTATATTCACCAATAGACTTAAGAATAACCATCAAGGTAAAAACCAGAGTATGAAAGATCCCCATCTCTTGAAATTAGGGAAATCACTGATTATTGCGTTGATAAAGAATTTGGTTGCCGGTGTAACTAATGCTCATTATATTGTTTCATTAGATGTATCATATATTCGTTATCTCAAGGATTATATTCCAACTGGTCCTCCCGAGATATTCACATTTACATTTCATAAATCAGTCCAAGAAACGAAATCTGATAATGTGATAATGCAATTATACAGAAGGGTTTCGATAAAAATGCGAACAACTCGTATTTGACTGTTCTGTCCAATGAGAACGTGGAGAAGAATCCCAGCGTTGATTCAGATGTTCTGGAAGTTTGAGGAGGAGACTCAAGTGTTTCGGCAGGGATTCAATCTGATTTAATCACGGAAGTGAAAACTATTTCGGAAAAAATAATTAAAAATGGCCTCAAAGAATAAAGCAAGAAGAAACTCCTGGATGAATATTCGCGAAAATATTATTGAATGAAGCTCCCAAGGCCAGTCCAGAAATGACAACTGCGATGTCTGATGTATCTGGGAAACAAGACCAGAATTTTTTCTAACACAAAATTGTGTTGAGACGGCGGGTCGGCTACCACGATGTTTTAGAAGAATCAGAGGAGGGCGTTGATCACCTCGCTCTCATTGAGCGCATGGGTGACACTAGACGATTGCTGTGAAATGTTTTTCACCAGCAATCTCTTTGCAGACAATCATTCATTACACCCTTAATGAATGAAGCGCTCAAACCGACTTTTGAAGCGACTATTTCTGCTGACTGGTTATTTGGCTCTAAACTTTCAGAGCAAATTAAGGAAGCCCAACAAATTGAGAAAGCTTGAGCTAAAATCAAAGCTCTAGAAAAATCAATAGCTAAGAAGCCGAAATCTGGGGACCAGGGAAACTGGAAGAACTCATCTGCAAATCCCGTCCGTTGGGCAATTATCGAAGGGTATCGTGGAAACCTCAACATAAATTAAAATTCAAGACGAACAAAAATCAACCGAATCTGCCTCAAGGATCTGAGAATGCTCTACGACAAACAAATCAACGTCCCCCTCTATCATTCAAGAAAGATCAATAACCTTCTGTTGAAGAAAGCAATTGAAGTATGCGGAGATTGGTAGGGTCAATATGTATTGCCCTTCTTTTTGACTAAAAAGTCTGATGGATAAGAGAGATTCATTTTTGATTCGAAAAAATTGAATGAATATGTTGAGCAACCTCATTTTAAGATGGAAGACATTTGGGTGGCGAAGAGTTTATTAACATGTAATGCTAGGTGTAGACGTGAACAACTTTTGGGCTGATACGCCAGTAACTAATCCGCTGGCTTCAGTAATTAGCTTCACTGTCTTTTTGACCGCCTGCGGACGAAATGGCATTTTTTCCAATCGACTGGTGTTTTCTCGTTGATCAAATATAATTTTAAACTCGTCTGCTGTTGAGTGTGCTAAGATTGGAAGCTCTGTAAGTTCTATTTCATCCAAGTCTATGAGATTCATTTAATCTATGGCCTCATAATTTGCTTTTGGCACGTTCTAGCAGTTTCTCTGGATTACAGAATGAGACTTTGGGCCTCCCGCCGCACTTCCAGTCTTTCATCAGTGATCATCGATAGAAAAATGTTTTACGGGTGTCCGAACAAGGCATTTTTTGTATTGGTTTATCTACTGCTACGTTTAAATCATCGGGTAAGTACCTGGTCAGACGAATTACCTGAAACAAATTCCTGGCGCCATCCGAGATGGAGTTGTGCACTTCTATCACAAACCACGTTAGGGTTGTCTCAACCATTTTTCGATAGCACTTTTTTTTTTAGGTTTTGTGTATTAAAAATGGATGAGTCGAAAATTCTCATTTTAAGCCAAACGAAGACAAATAAGTAAACCAGTTTTGGGGAAGAATTGTAGCTTAATAAAAAGCCTATAATTTTCTTTCAACCATTTTTTGATGACACGTGATATTTTGGTTTCATTTTTTGAGAACGCTAACTTAAAACATCGCATGCTCTTTGAATGTAAACATTTTTCTCAGAATATGTTTTTGGTAACTACATTCAAAATTTTTACATTGAATAAAGTTTTCAAAGGGCTTCCTAATCATGCTCGAACAATATTTAACATATTTCAAGAAATTTTGTTTTGAAGTTCTGATGGTATAAAGGTTTCCCCCCTTTATGTAAAATATTTCTCTTTAAAACTATCTTCTGTACTTTTAAAATTACAGATAGTCATGCTATTGGTGGCGTTTGGCAGTGAATAATAGTGTTACGGCTCAAGAAAAATAACTTATCTTATATTTTATTAAATTGAATGATGGTTCTTCGTTTCAGATACTAATTAAATCTAAACTTGAAAACTAGGATGAGGATAACCACCGACTAAAAGAAATGAATTAACTGAACATGAATTTAAGTTTTAGAAATTAATTGAGGTTTATTTAATCAATTACAAATTGATTGAAGTAAAATACGAAAGTTACGTTAAAAGATCAAAAATGATTCAGCAAAGTGCTCTTTCCCCGATTAGCCCTTCTTGTTTGTGTTTAATCCACCTTCAATAGGGATGACTAGTTAATCAAAGAAAAGAGTGAAGAGATGTCAGATAATTCAGTACCCGTAGAGGGTGAGAAGCGAATATTGCAGAAGTTAAACCTGAATGTTTGATAAAACACCGATATTAATTGGTTGACTTGCCGAGTATCTTGGACCGATGTTTAGGGTTTGAATGATTATTTGTTCTACGGACTTTTTGTTCTAACTAAAGTACCTAAGCTGCCTAAACTGATCTTCTGTTTTCAAATCTGCTGTATTTATGCACGAGATACCTCCCTCCCAAAATTCCCGTATGTGTGAGTGGTATTAAAAGTAGGGATTTATCTTGGTTCAGTATGCCCCTATACGGGAAGTTTCATAGTTGCTATAATGCATTATATCCCTTCCTTAGTCCTGAGTGGTAATTAGTAGGCTAACTAATTAGCGATGAGGAATCGTGAAATGCCCAAATATGGAGAATGACGCAGTTACCAAATTCTGATACTTTTTCTACATTAGGCGGTCTAACTAAAGTCTAACTAAACATAGTTGTAGTAAGTGCGGTCCAAAACAAGCGAATGCGCAGGGCTGCCGACAATGGGTCAAATACCAATGCTGACTACCCTAGAATGGGGGAGCCAATCAGGATAGAGTCGATGCGATTAACCGGCAGAATCTCATTACTTTCAAGTGGACGGATCAACTCAGGGATGACCTGCTGGAGTGCTATGATACCAGTATGGCCCCTGAACGAAAAGGTTACATGGCTCGACTGCATACTCTGTGGTGCGAGAAAAACACAAGTAGAGCTCTCGCATTTTTCGCATGAACGTCTGCGAAACCGTGCTGAAGAGCTCCAAGAAAAGGGTATGTAAACGGTGAGCCTACTCAACCGCAGCCTGAACAAGCCGGCAATAGAGAAAGAGAGGCTACACTGAGACCAATCGCGAGCAGCCATCCAATAGAGGAATTGCGATGCTTCAGGACCTGGAAAAACATCAGTATTCAAGTTTCTCCTGAGCTCTACGATCTGTCTGAACTGGATGACGAGCATCTTGGAGATTTTTCCGAAGAATTCGACTTCTAGACTCTAAATTGTAGCGCGTAGAATACACCGAGAGCTTTGGCAGATGCAAAACGTAAAACAAAACTAACGGTTCACTATAAGACCAAAAAAAGTTAAAGCTACTGAGTACTTTCTAATGCTAGGAGAAGATTAGAGCGGATAGAGAGGTGGGTCAGAGAAAATCAACAGTTATGGTCCCACCATAACTCAAAGAATATGAATAGACTCAATGAGCTATGCAGTGCTTTCTTAAAACCTGAGGAGGAAGGTCCACCTTTCGCTACCGAGAAGGCGAAAAACGTATTAAGAGGCATGAAAAACTATTCCGCTCTGGGACCAGATGGTAGCTTCTTCTGGTGGACGAAGTTTTCTTCAACCCACCAGCATCTGGCCTGCATTTTCAACTCATATCTAAAGTTGGAAAAGCTTATTCCGAAGCGGTTGGTAAATGAGCGCACAGGGCTCCTGCCCAAGACGAGCAACTCAGCTGACAATAAGAATTATAGGCCAATATTTTGTTACTCTGTCACCACTACGCAGCGCGTCCTCGGGTTGCGGATAGAGGAACGGCCCGTTAGGCTGAACAGCCCCTCAGGTTAGCTGCGAATACAAGAATAAGCAGCCGCGGACAGCCGATAGGAACCAGTCGTGGGTGTGGTGAGCCCAGCCTAAGATGTTGGCCTACCACTGCCTAGCACTGGTAGAAAACACGATGACCATGGCTTGGGAGGACCCACTCATTCACGTTCATACGCAATGGGTGGGTCCTGGCAGGCAGAGGTGCAGCGTGTATACACCTAGAAACACTACTTGAACCAAAACTAAGAATCTTGTAAGGGAAAAATCCTGCTGCTCATTGGACACCGCAGCGATGACACTGCCCGCGAGGGATGTGTGGAATGATTCGCCTGTATAGGGCCAAAGGGGTATTGATGCCAGTAGGTGCGCTGCCTTGCAGGGGGACGTTAGGATACGAGGATGAAACTGTAATGTGTCTGACGAAGGGTTGACATGGTCCTTGTCAGAGTCGGAAAGCTCCCATACTTAGACCTAGGGAGGTAGGGGGTTATCACTCCTGGGACAGTGGACTCATCTACGATCGGAATAGGATCCTAACGTGCGGATTATCTTGAAACTACCATGGCTAACTTGCAAAAACAAAAAACTACTGTTAAAGATCTAAGGATGGGAACTCTGAACGCGCGTAGCCTGAGTACTGGCGGATTTAGCGAACTCATTAAGATAGCAAATGATTACAATACTGACTTAATAGCACTCCAAGAAACATGCTGGCCGGGCGATTTCGCGTCAATTTCTAAGGATAACTATACTTTTCACTATGGGGGAGCTAAGGAATGGAGACTGGGGACCGGTTTTCTTATTAATAAATGAATCTCACAAGCGGTTATCGACATTCAATTCATTAACGATCCGTTATCATACATTGTGTTGAAGGGTATTTTCAGCAAACAGGTTAATCAATGTGCACTGCCCCACCGAGGACAAAGATGAAGACACTAAAGATCTCTTTCACGAAACAATCAAGCAGGTTTTTGACAAGTTCTCAACTTTTGACGCAAAAATAGTATTCGGAGATTTCAACGCGAAAATTGGAAAAGAACCGATGTATGGGCCTACAATAGGATCAGAAAGTTTGCATGACGTCAGTAACGACAATGGAACTAGAGTAATAAACTTTACAGCTTCAAAGAACATCGTTGTCAAAAGCTCATATTTCAAGCATAAAAATATACATAAGGCTACCTGGACATCACCAGATGGTATCACTCACAATCAGATTGATCACGTCCTAATTGACAGAAGACGTCATACGAACATTCTCGATATGAGATCGTATAGGGGAGCGGAATTAAATTCAGACCATTTTCTCGTGATACTAAAACTAAGATCTAGACTAGCGTTAAGTAAGAAAATGAGCCGCACAAAGCCAACAGTTCGTTTCAATATAGATAAGTTCAAAACAGCAACGGAAACATGAAATTATCAAGTTGAGATTTCTAATAGTTTCGATGCTCTCCAAGAACAGAGAGACGATAACAATAATTGCGAGGAGGATCCGGAAACCCTGTGGAGCAATATAAAAAAGGCGGTAAAGACAGCTGCGAAACTAAAGATAGGTTTAAAGAAAGTAACAAAAAGCAAACCATGGTTTGACGAAGAGTGCAAACTCGGGTCTGAAAAACGTCGGAAGGCCAGACTAAGTAGTTTACAAAATAAGTGCGATCAAACACATAAGAAGTATCTCGAGACTAATGAAAGTACAGATAGGCTCTATAGATCCAAGAGAAAGGAGTGAGAAAAGAATAAAATACTAGCAATTGAAACGCATAATAAACAGAATAACCCGCGCGAGATGTACAGGGGAATCAATTTTATAAGGAAAGGCTTTCAAAGTAGAACGGAAGTAATGAGGGACGACAATGGCAATCTAGTAGCCGATGCGACAGAGAGACTGAATTTATGGAAAGACTATTTCGATAAACTATTAAATGTACGCGAAGTCCGCGTTGAAGGTAATCTTGGCGAAATCCACAATGCTGATCTATTAATTGATGAACCTGCTGATATAGAAATAGAAATGGCTATAAAGAAGTTGAAAAATAACAAAGCCGCGAGCATCGACGACCTTCCGTCAGAACTGATAAAAAATGGAGGCCCTTGCCTCACAAGACAAATTATTAAATTAATATGCACATTTTGGAAAACAGAATGCATTCCGGAAGAATGGAATACCTCTATCGTTATTTCAATCTTTAAAAAAGGCGATAAAGCTAACTGTAATAATTATCGGGGAATTTCACTTGTGCCTTCGTGCTACAAGATCCTGTCTAATGTAATCCTAAGTAGACTGACTCCTTTTGCCGAGGAAATCATTGGGGATTACCAGTGTGGATTCCGTTGAAACCAATCTACAGGCGATCAAATGTTTACAATTAGGCAACTGCTAGAAAAAAAAATGGGAATTTGAAGAAGTAGTGAATCAGCTATTTATCGATTTCAAGAAAGCTTACGACTCTATTATACGCGCACGAATGTACTGGATCCTAGAGTTCTTGGGTGTACCAAGAAAATTGGTTAGACTTATCGAAATTTGCTTAAGCGGCAGTAGGGGTAGAATACGCCTAAACGGTGGTTTATCTGAAGAGTTTTCGATCCGCGATGGCCTGAAACAGGGCGATGCACTTTCGTGCGTCCTTTTTAACTTAGTTTTACAATACGTGGTTAGGCAAGTGCAGGCGAATCCGACCGGTGCTACCCTCAATGGGATAATACAAATTCTTGGATATGCGGATGATCTCGACTTACTAGGGGATGATAAAGAAACGGTAGAGAAAAATGCAGAAATCATGATCTCAAAAACCAAAGATATTGGCTTGGAAGTTAGTGAATCGAAGACAAAATATATGACCGTCGTCAGATCCGAACAAAGTAATCAAGACGGGGATCTAATGGTCGGAAATATGAAATTCGAGAAGGTTAGCGAGTTTGAATACCTCGGGTCCATTATAACTAGCGAAAATAAGATAAAAACGGAAATCAACGCGCGGCTGCACGCTGGCAATGGGTGCTATTATGCAGCAAACACACTATTAAAATCGCGATTGCTATCTAGAAACATCAAAGTAAGAATCTACAAAACAATAATAATGCCGGTCGTCATGTGCGGGTGCGAAACGTGGGCGCTGACGAAAGGAGAGGAGAATAGGTTCAGAGTTTTTGAGAATAAAGTACTTAGAAAAATCGATGGTCCAAAAAGGGACAAAGATACCGGCGAATGGAGAAAACTGCACAATGATGAGCTGCATGCTCTCTACGGGTCAGCAAATATTAATAGAGTAATGAAAGCGCGTAAATTAAGATGGGCGGCGCATGTAGCAAGAATGGGTAATGAAAGAATAGTGGCGCAAGTTTTGAGAGGGAGACCGGCTGGTAAGAGACCCCTAGGCAGACCGAGAAATAGATGGGAACAAAATTTAAGGGATGATTTAAAAGAACTAGGACATGATTACTCAAACTGGATGGAGGATGCACTGGATAGATATGTGTGGCGGTCTCGGGTTAGTGAGGTAATGAACTTTCGAGTTCGAACTGCTAATCTATAATAATAATAATAATATAAAACAACCAATTATTTTCAAATCAAAAATATTCACATGAGCCTCCTGCAGAAACTGACTTGAGAATTTGTAGATTGTTTAATGTTATTATAGGGCTATACAAAAACATGGAGTATTCTGAAGGTTTAATTTGTGACTTTTTTAATTAAAAGTTTAGTTGCTTTTCTGCGTGTAGTGACTTCTGAACTGTGTCTTTAAAAGTACTAGAGGGTTGATTTTGGTTGTTGCCTGATACCTTTGTGTGGTCAGGAACATAATGTAGAATTCTACGAAAGCGAATTTGGTTATTTCTCTATTAAGTAATTTTCAGCTGTTTTACATTCAGAAATTTTGGAAGTGTTACGATGAAAGCACTAGGAGTTTAATTTGGGGGCTGTTTAATATCTTTCTGGAGTTGGCTACATAACTGAGCATTTTCTGAAAGTGAATTATGCAACTAGTTTTGATTTTAAGTATATTTTGGTGGTTCAGTTATTTTTTCCAGATTGAAAGGAATTGATTTATTGGAAAATTAAATAATGAATAATTATCTCATTGTTTGAAAACTCCACGATTGTTGACCTGTTATTAGCGATAAAATGACATGAAAAAAATCACAAGTCTCTCAAAAGTGATAATTATTAATAATTTTATCACATGAATCTGGCGTGCAGATATGTGAAATAATTGAAGCTTTGGCAGAGATAACGTCGAAACAATAAATATATCTCTTTGTAGAACCTTTCCTTAAGCTACGATCGTATATTGGCATTATTTTTCAAATGTCGCTGTTTGATTTAGACTTACAGGTGTGCGAGGAAATAGAATAAGTTTCTTCACGGCATACTTGAATAATCGTGTTTTTGTTTTCGTGGCTACAATTCATAAAGTAGAATGAGATAGTAATTATTCGCCACTCATAAGCTCGTGAAGAATTGTCTGGGCGGGTGGGGCAGGAGGTGAGAAAGAGGGAGTCTGAAAGTCAAAATCATATTCGTAGTATGTGGAAAGCCCACTAGTATGAATACCCGATCATTTTGTAGAAAAATCCTTCTCTACGTAAGTCAGCATCATCTCCTGTCATTGAGTATAATGAAAAGTATGAAGATCACTGCCGGGGCTCTATTCGTGGCTATTGCTGTTTTCCTGGATTCTATTGGTAAATATATAATAATGTAATATCATATCTATAACTTTAATTATAGTACAAATGTGATTATTCTCTTTTTTGTGTTACGCAATTTTCAAATTGAAATATGAAATTATTATTAATAAGAAACTATTGTTTATCATAGCGTCTATCGTTTTCTACAGAAATTTCGGTCGCGGGATATCCCATACATCTTTACACCAAGAAATATTAATTTTAATTGTTGAATATCAACAGTTTCTTGAGCTGACTCGAAAAGTTTGATAAGACAAGGCGATTGTGTAACATTTTAAAAATATTGATGCAATAAGAAGCTGATTGCGATACATGTTAATAGGGTACGTCACACTCACCAAGGTAATCTATTTACAAGTGATTTTCCCTTGAAATGAGGAAAATAGAATTATCCACACATGATATAGTTAGGATTGCTTTTTTCACGATTCGTGTCTTAGTTCTACGAAAATATTTTTATAATTTTTAATGGATTTTATCCAACAATGAGTCACTTTATTCAATAAAGCATTTATCATTTTCTTATTTACCACGTTCTTATTCAGCACTGCGCAGAAATTTTAGATTTATATCAATTTACTGAATTCCATTTCAATTTGAGAGTAAGTAATCAAGGATAACTTCGCTTCTCCCTCAATGAAACAATTTTTACAAAAACGTTACGGATAGTAAATAATCATTTAGAAAATAAAATAAGCTATCGTTATTTGAGATCGAGTGGAAATTCCGAATTTCGCCTTAAACGGAAGAATTTTGCATGCCACTGGCTTTTACTACTGTTTCTGAACGCTCAGGGAATTGATGGATTCCATGACGAAAGAAGGCTTCTTCTTTTGATGTTACAAAGTCATCCATCGTTTTTCGTACTTCAGCTTCAATTTTAATTTGGGGTTCAGCTGAGCTGTTTTGTAAGGAGCGAAAAAGGTGGTTTGACGGACAACGGAACTTCTATGCTGCTTATGTCTGTCGTGCTGTACTGGTCTTCGTCCATGCCCAGAATATTATCTCTTTTTTTTCGCCAAACGGCTCAATTGAAAAGAGTAAGACTGACGAACGTTACTTTTTTAACAAAACCGTTTTGCAAAAAACATCCAAGGAAAGAGATCATATTCTGGGCATGGGCGAAGACCAGTACAGCACGACAAAGTTAGGCCACATATACTCTGTTCCCCGAGAGAAGGACCTGAAGGACGACCAACTTTGGTTCTCTTCGCGCAGCCTATTGTTAAATAGGATAAATAATGATATCTGTTTCAGTGACCCTACCGCAGCAGGGGTCTTTTGCCTAAAGACAGCTCAAAGGAAGGAAATTTGAAAACTGTCAATTTTGCAATTAGCTTTTTGAAAAAAATATAATCAGCATCTATGAATTTTTTCAATTTTTTTTCGTACCCTTCTGGACAAATTATATGTCGTTGGAATCAGAATAATGTGCACATTCCGAAGATATTACTGTCAAGCCAGTAATTGGAGAATCATTGATTTTTAAATTTTCAATTTTTGTCCCTTTTCCAATAAAGGGACCCTTCGTGAATAGCGTGACGGCCACTGACTTCAAACATTTCGTCAAGCTAAATGCTGAATTTTTCCGAGACCCCCAGCGAGATTTATGATTTTACGCGATTTACGGCTTGTAATATTTAAATCTTGAATGGCAAATTTCATCAGCCAACTTTGGGACCATTTACATTTTACCGGTAGGTGACTGCAGAATTATGAATTATAAACTTTTTAATTTCAGTCCGCTCTCCAACAAAGGACCCTTCGCGATGACGGCCACTGGTTCGTAACTTCTCGTCCAGCCGGATGCTAAATTTTCCCTAAACCCGCCGCGAGATTTACGATTTTACAGGATTTACGACTTGTAAGATATAAATCTCGAATGGCAAATTTTGTCTGTGAACTTCTGGCCATTTACTAATTCACTAAATCGCAGGAAGATACAGGTAAAGGGAGGCTCGACAGACGGCGAATGTCATTGATTTCTCGCATTAACAGTGTAGCTCTTGTAGCGTGCAAAACGCGATGTGGTACAGTGCAATATTTTTTACATCAAGTGATTCGCAATTCAGGAAGAAGGATTACCTGCCCCGCCTTTATCGCCAATCAAAAAAAAAGAGAGTGACCGAAATTCAATAAGGAGAAAAGTGCACTCCTTCTACTTCAATAATGAGGTGCCCAATCTGGACAAAATTTTACAAGTAGTCAATGAAGATGATGATCTTTCAACTTTTAAAAAGTCATCCTTGTACAGACTGCGGAAAAAACTGAATGTCCAATATACCACGCATAAGCGCAACAGCATGCTGACGGAACGAGATGATCTACTCATTTGGAGCCGGAACTATCTGAGGAAAATCAAACAGTTTCGCGAAGAGGGTATGACAATATATTATTTGGATGAAACGTGGCTGAATGCAGGCGACGTTTCCTCCAAAGCGTGGTTTTATGGATGCATCAAATCGGGCAAAGATGCATTTCTTCGTGGTTTGACAACAGGAGCACCAAATCCAACTGGCGAAGGCAAAAGGTTGATAATTTTGCACATTGGCAGCAAAAACGGCTTTGTGCCAGGAGGGTTGCTGTGCTTTGAATGAAAGACAAATTCTGCTGATTACCACGATGAGATGAATGGCGACACATTTCAAAAGTGGTTCCAAGACATCTTACCTTTGCATGAAAATTGCGTTATTGTCATAGATAACGCACCTTATCATTCGGCGGAAGTGGGAAGAATCCCCAATAGCTCATGGAAGAAGGAAGAGATTCAGAATTGCCTGCAGACAAAGGGACATGAGGTGCACGCTACGATGATAAAGGCTCAACTCCTACTGGTAGTGCAAACTTTCAGAGCGCAATTTGATAGATACGTCATCGACGAATTGGCGAAAGAAGCACAAAAAACTGTGCTGCGATTACTCTCATATCATTTTTAATTAAATCCGATCGAAATGGTATGGTCGATGGTGAAGGGATACGCGAAGAAGAACAATTTCACGTTTGAGGTAATGCATACGTAGACACATTTAATCTATGCAATTTTCATTATGTCGCATTATATTAATGGAAAATTTATTTATCCTGCAGGTGGCGCACGTTGAAAAGTTAATCCACGAAGCAGTTGATCGATTGATACAAGAGACGTGGAGTAACTTCGTGCAACATGCAATCGAAGAAGAAATGAAATTCTGGGATGTCTCTGACCGTATCGACGCTATGGTGGATCGGATTCCAAATATCGTCATCACAGGGGAAACCTCCAGCTCGTCTCCTGCATCAAGTGACCACGAATGATAGTACTATGCTTATTATCATGGGTCGAAAAGAAAGAAGGCAATGTACAATTGATTGCATATAATCATTCGTATACACATCGTTTTAGTTTTTTAAATTTTTGTTTGTGTAAACATCTTAGACCCCGATATGGGGAGTCGCGCCTGATTCAAATGAAACCACGACTAGAAAGTGTAACGCAGGCCTCTGAGTTTCCATTCAGCACTCTGAAATTTTAATGATTCGAGGCGTCAGATTCGGCCGATATGCGACAGTTGTCCGATAAGGATATTGAGCTAAAACTTTTTCTTGCGTTGTCCGATATCGCGTGCAAGTATTTGGTGGTAGAAAATCCGAGAACAAGTTGTTCAAATAAAAATTAGAATTTGTAGAAAAATGTCCTAATTACTTGTATGCATAAATCGCATTTGTCCGATAAGGAAATTGAGTTGAAACTTTTTCTGGTATGTCTCGACATCGGATATAAGTAATTGGTAGAAGAAAATCCGAGAAAGTAATTGCAAAAAAAATTGTATTTTCGTTTATAAACGTTCCGGACTTTAGTTACCTGTGTTTTCTGCTCTCACAGAACTCCATTGTATGTATGTACAAAAGCCCATTGTGTTCTGTAAAATAAAAAAATAAATAAAACTTTCTTGGAATCCTTCCAAATATTGTTTTCTGTATATTGCCGGAACCGCATTCAATAAATTTCCTGGAGAAATCTTCCCTGAACATTTTCTCAGCCTTTCTTCGCAATTTTCTGGCTAGAGGTTCAATATATATTAAGATGATCAAAAAAAGATACTCAAAAATAATTAATACTTTGTTCCTTCTTGCAGAGTTAAGTTCACAGTTTGACTGTCTTCCTAATGGCGCCCCTCTTCCGGGTGTTCCTCGTGACGGCTCACCTTCTTCTTCTGGCATACAACATTCTCCTGCCAAGTCCCCTCCTCCTGCCGAAGGTACTTCTCGTGCAAGGTCCAGATCTCCTCCTGCCGAACCTTCTCTTCGTGCCAGGTCCAGATCTCCTCCTCCAAGCTCGTCATCTACCAGGCTTCTTTTTTTCAGCGTATTCGGATATGAACTTGACCAACTTCCATTTATTCGGCTTACTCCTGGTAGAAATCCGAACCGGCAATTCGAACTTCGAAGATACACTTTTCCTGTAGATAAACCAGTTAAAAGACTTGTAAGACAAAGTCGCTTCGGGCCCATGCCAACCCAAGAACAAATTGTATTATCAACATTAGATAGTGACGTATTTGCGATATTAGAGGTTAATAATTGTTTTGCTGGAATATATACATACGTTCCTTATCGCGGTGATGTGAGGGCAAAAATAAACATATAAAGCGGCAGGATCACCCCATTGACCCATGATGAAATGTGGGAATCTCCAGTAGGCGCCCAACGCAGAATTTTCTCTTGTTTTACAGTGAGGCGTGCAAACCACAATCTTCCAGACAATTAAATGAAATAAAATTTGGCAAGTAACTTGCAATATTACAAATAATAATAAAAAGTCAAAGTACACCAGCAGCGTAGTGTAAGGGCACAGTGCGCGGTTACCCTCATGAGAAGATTACGCAATGATATGTCTTTCAATTGGAAACGGTTCAAACGGCCATTACTATTCACGTTTGGATCCCCTTGATTTGTGGCCAAGGCTATCGGCTATCTTCAGGCAACCCCCGAAAATGGACTGCAAAAGAGAGTTCGGTGTATTATTGTGACCAAGGCTTCAATCTTTTCACGGTGCCCCAGTCGTTCTTTTCCGTAAAAAAATACAAAAAGTTTCGTCTCAGCTCCGCACAAAAACTTTTGTTGAGAAAAATCATGATACAAGTAGGTTCATAAAGTTTTAAGTATACCCAGTAATTGGTCAGTAATTTTAATTGTTTAAAATACAGTATTATGTTTAGTTTCTTCAGTCAGTCATGGAATGAGTGTATTTTCTAGAAGTTATGAGTTCTTCAATTATTAATAATAATTCATTTGAATAATTTTAAAATTATTTGGATAATATCAATTAAGTTGCATTTTCAATCAAGGGGATTAATTTTTGGCCCAGAAAAGACGAATTTTCAACCAAATACATCAATTTCCAACATCGAAGGTATGAAGATGAATTTCTAACGAAAAATAAGAACTTGATGAAAAATGAAGTTTCAAGAAAAAGATGACATTGTAAGCAAGGAAAATAATTTTCTACAGAAAAGGACGGATGTTCAACAAAATACATTAATTTTTCATCGAACAGTTGCATTTTGCACCAAAATTTTCTAATTTTTGACAGAAACACAAATTTTCAATAAAAAAGGGATGCCGTGCTCTCTACATTAAGTATTGATATCAACGCGAACGTCGCAAAAGAATACAAGTTCATTTCGAAGATAGAGGCTTGTTTTATAGCAGATCAGGTTTAATGTTTTCCAAATATGTCAAATACAGAGTTATGAAATTCTCCAAAATATGATTCAAGTATTTATTAAATACATTTTTTTCATTTCAGCATTACATACTTATTAATAAAACTGTGGAGTTTCCTTCAAAAATGATTAATTTTTCACGAAATATTTTAAGTTTCAACCAAAATCATAAACTTTCGAAGAAAAAGTCAATTTCAGAGTATTGATCTTATTTTGTCGACCTTTTTGTATTTTTATACAAAAACAACTGAAAATTCTGGCAATCTAATTTAGGAAAGATAAGGGGAAAAACGATTTTTCTCTGCCTTCAAATGTGCGCAGAATTTATTCTTTATATAATTTTGTATATAATTCGTAGGTAAAATTAGGAGGTTATATGGTCTGTTTATCCTTATTAACTTGCTGGTCTTTACTTTAAGAAATAGCGGTGTGGCCTACATCATTGGTACACGCACAAAAAAAATGATTTAAAAATTTTATCAAAAAGCAAACAAGTTTGCTCGTAATATTTTTATCTTCAAAACTTGCGAGTTGAGGGGACAAACTTATTTTTTTAGACTGATTTATGAATTGTTCATATGAATATCTCCGAAGGACCATATTTAATATAATTTACGAGATAAAGATTATATGGTACATCTAATGAAGCAATATAATCAGCACTGGGGTTCCTTACCACATCAGAAACCTTCTCCCCTTCAGCCTTATCCATATACCTGATTGATCGAGAGAATCGAATCCACTAAAAAAAGTTAATGTCAACATTTGACATTTGAAGTGGCTTTAGCTGATGGTGCCATAGGTGGGAGGGTACTGTAGTTACACTATTAACCAAATTCTTCATCACCGAACTAATCAGTGATTCCTCTAATTGCAAAAGATGTGGTTCCTTTATACTTTGGTCTTCACCCTGATGGTCATCCTTAATTCGATTGGTAATTATGATGCTATACTATACTTGTAATTTCAAAAGGGCTTCTAAGCTTTCCGCAAATAACAATTTTTCCACCACGACGAAATCCACACTCTATCCCAATTGCTATTATTTTCCAAACTTTATTTCAGTTTGTCCGAAATTAAGACAAATTCAATCTGAATATGTTCCGCCGGAATTCAGAATGCGTGTATTAACAAGAATCGAATTTGAAAAAAAATTCCGATTGACACGGAATGTGTCCGAATTTCAAAACTAGAAAGAACGTTAAGTCAAATTAGAAGCGGCAATATTTCTGCCTTAGTCCGAATCATGCTTGCCGAGAAAGTTAAAGGAAGGGTGACCAGGTGAAAATATTCGCTGAACATCTTTAGACAGTTGAAGTCATCTGAAGAATTGTCCAATCGTTCGCAAATCTCTTGACGCATTTGGAAATCTATAAAATAATTTGGAATACTTTTAATTCCTTCAAAATTTCAAAAAGCTAACTTTTATATTGTTTTTTATCATTTACCAAATTTTCGAATAACTATTTATTTCTTAAAAGTTTTTTGACCACATAAATTCTTGCTGAAATTAGAATGTTATCGTTAAGAATATGCGTAAAATTTCTTCCACAGGTGTTGTAGCTAACCAATCTTGATTACCCCTCAACTGTATCCAGAGAGTGTTTATTAATTTTGTCATTCGAGTTTGACAACTTTCTATATTTATTTTAGTCATAATTTAAATTAAACATCTCCCATTGGTTAGCGTTGAATAATCAGGATGGGTTCTCTTTAACATACTATTGTTTTCTAAGCTTTCCATATTGAACAGCTTAGTTTCAAAAGCGGGTGTAAAAATGGTTTGAGTTTGACGTAATATGATCAAGTTATAGTTTGGTATAATGAGAGAATCATAATACCATTTATTACGGAGGTAATGCCGAGGATGGAAATCGGGAAATTGGAGAGCCGAGAGTGAGGGTTCGGACATAATAAAAGGTTCGATATTTAACTTAGGAGATGTTTATTGCCACTTAAAATCGGTAGACCAACAGACCGTGGCAGAAGGCAGGCGGCCTAAGGTAGAGTGTGAGGATGATAGAGCGGCCAAGTGGCGGAGATCCAGTATGGAGGCGACCCTGCTTCCTGGAGTCCGAACGGACCCGGGAGACGTGATGAGAGCACGGAACACAGACACTTTCGGAAAGTAGCTTTAAGGGAGGCGAACGAACCAAGACTGAGGAACCGCTGTGCCGTTCTTCGGGACTTTGGGTCCCCTCGAGGGATTCCGTTCCGTCTCGTGTGCGGCCCGGTAACTCTTTCGTGCAGGGCCGTACCGAGTCCCGCGTTATGTTAACAATTCTGTTACACATTCGATATGTCTAAACTACTAGCTAATTTCAATAGAGCTTCGTCGATAATTAAATTATATTCATTGTTTCGAAAAAGATTTACTACTTTCCGAAATTTTAGGTTGATTTGCGCTACATGATGCTTTAAATTACTTCTCAGTTCTAGATTATCCAATATAAGTTTGTCTAGTTCTTCGTTATATTATTGAGCATTTTTTCCGTCCGAGGGACGTTCGTCAGCGTCCATTCTTCTTACAATATTTATTTCGTTCCGGTTTTCGTATTTCACTCTAGAGAGAGCATCCGCGTTAGTATTCAGCTCTCCTTTTTTATAAATTGTATTCCAGTAATTTCAGTCCCATTGCTAATATCTCGAGCACAGATCTTTTTTGTTCAGGAGCCATGTTAGAGGTTTATGATCTGTTATGATTTTAAATTTTCTCCCATATAAATTCTGAAGATAGCGTTTGGTTGCCGTCACAATCGCTAGCATTTTCTTCTCAGGCATTGTAAAATTGACTTCACTTCTATTCAAATTTCTTCATGCATATGAGAGAAGCTTATCCGTGCCAATAGGACTTTGTGATAGTATTGCTCCAACAGCGTAATTGGTACTAAAAAGTGTTTTATTTTCTCTTCATTTCTCGTTTCGGGGTAATTCTTTACTTTGGAAATTCTGTTAGGATTAGGTTTAATTCCTTCAGCTGTTATAACGTGCCCTAAGTATTCGGGTTCTGGTCTAAGATACTCGCAGTTATCGGGTTGTGATTTAAGATTAATTTACCTTGACCGTTGGAATAATTTTTTGAGGTTATCGTAGTGTTCTTTTAAGATTTCCTCGTAAACGACGATGTGGTCCATATAAACAAAACATAAGTTTCTTATCCAACCTTGTAATCCGTTGTTCATCATCCGCTGGAATGTTGGAGGTGCATTGTTTAGTTCAAAGGCATCCTAGTGTACTCGTAGTGTCCGCGTCTTGTACTACAGGCTATCATTTATTGATCTATGGGGTGCACTCCTATTTCTTGGAATGCACTAGCGAGATCAAAAGCAGAAAAGTATTTAGAATTCCCTAACTGATACATTATTCCGTCGATTATCGGTACCGGGTAAATGTCAGTTATTGTCTTTTTGTTCAACTTCCTATAGTCAATCACAAGAAGTCAATTGACTTTTTCAGATGCGTCCTTTTTCTAGGTACTACCCACAGTGCCGAATTCCACGGTGAAAATGAATGGATTATGATCCCTAATCCAATCATATCTTTAATTTCGGTTTTAATTTCCTCTTGGAGCATTTGTTGGTAACGATATTGTTTGGTATGAATAGGATCATCATTATCAAGGCGGATTTTGTGTTGCTTCAATTCATCTGTGGTAGACGATCATCTTCCAATGGAAAAATATCATTATATGAAGTAATTATCTCATGAATGTCATTCCTTTCCTCTTCTAGATGTGATATCCGATTTTTTGATAGAAGTTCTTGAATTCTTTTTGGGTTATATTCGTAACAGCATTTTGACACTGTTTTTCGTTAGCTTCATACCAGTCTTCAACTTTTGCTGGATTTTCAATAATCAATGGTTCGCCGTCATTTAGATGTTTTATCCTTGGGAATCCTTCCAGGAAGTTGACAAATGCTAATTTATTTTGCGAGTCAACTGGTTCAACAACGTGCAATATATTTGGTCAGTTGAGCAATTAAATAAATGGTTGATTGCAGGTATTCTAGGTATTCGTTTAAATCTTGTTATTTTAACGATAAGAAAAATATATAAAAACGATAAGAATAAAAAATAAACAATGCGAGAATAAAGCAATTGAAATTAAAAGTTTAAATGAAGCGATAAAAATTGAAGGTTTGGTCAAAGACTCAAGTTTTTCAATAGATAACATTGTTGTATGTTTGAGATGTTTTTCATGAAAGATCATCTCGTCTCCTTCCAAAAATACCATCAATAACGACGAGCACCGTAACACTGAAACTTCGTGAAAAAGGCTAGCTCAATTATTTGTTAGAGCATAATTTCTTAAATATAAAATGTTTTTGAACAAGAAACTTGGTTTGTTTTACTTCACGATTCCTATGGAAGCTATCCTTGTAGTTTCTATGTCTACATGATTTCAACAAAATTTTCCGTTTGCCTTCGAAACTTACAAGGTGCCTTGACAAAGATGTCCGCAATCTTTGTAAATGATTTGCAAAGTTACCGGTAGAGATACAGATTTTTCTCAAAACGCCATTCGAAAGATTCACTATATATTTCCTAAGATAGCCTTTGTCGGAATTACAACCTTCTTTCCTTGCACTGACTCATGAAATGTAAATATGAATATCTCAGAAGAATAAGCTTAATATAATTAGCGGAATAATCGTTCGGATACCACATGATAAAAGCCTCTAATAAAATACGAGAATATTCATTAAATGCACTGTTCACCTAATTCTTCGTTAAGGCATTGATCGGTTTATCCGCTATTTGCTGAACATGGTGATCGACTATTCCGCTCTTTATATTGATAGTCGTCTTCAGTTCTATTAGTAAATAGAATATGTTACATAAAGCGAAATTCGAAAAACATTAATTCGGAGTTTGTCCAAACTTCTGAAACAGAAAGAACATTCAGTTGAGATGGAAACGGTAATCCGGTTTAAATTTAGGTTTTGTGATTAACAGACGACCGTCTGCTTTCCCGAACTTGGTCGAATCAGACGTTAGTTGTTTCTCTGTCGGACTGGCAATATCATGTGTTTTATCAGATCACTTGGATATTTCTTGAATATATTCCGGACGCCAAAGGGCGAAAATCGACTGAAATGTCACATAGGAAAGCGAGCAATTTTGGATTGGTTCTGGAATGTAGAAAAATTTTCCAGAAAACGCATTTTGTCTGAAATTGCAGGCAAGTGATCCTAATAATCCTTATTGCATGAATATTTTTTCTGTATTATGGTACTTACTTACTGTGCCCAAATTAAGGCCCCTGATCCAATTGCGCCAGGGGACTTTCATGTTTCTTTTTTTGTCCTCTATCGCGCATTACCGGAAACTGCATAGGTGGTGGGATACCCTGAATATATATTAGGACACCTAACAATAAATAGTACTTTGTTTCTTCTTCCAGAGTTAACTTCACAGTTTGAATGTCTTCCTAATGGCGCCCCTATTCCTGGCGTTCCTCGTGGCGGCTCACCTTCTTCTTCTTATGTGCAAAATTCTCCTGCCAGGTCCCATCCTCCTGCCGAGCCTTCTCTTCGTGCTAGGTCCAGGTCTCCTCCTGCCAGCTCGTCACACACCAGGCTTCCTTTTTTTAGCGTATTTGGATATGAACTTGACCAACTTCCATTTATTCGCCTTACTCCTATTGAAAATCCGAGCCGGAAATTCGAACTTCGACTATATACTTTTCCTGCGGCTGAACCATTAAAAATAGTTGTCAGACGGGGTCGCTTTGGGCCCATGCCAACCCAAGAACAAATTGTATTATCATCATTTGATGGTGACGTGTTTGCAATATTGGATAGTAATAAGATTTGTTTTGCTGGAATATATGCAAACGTGACTTATCGCGGTGAAGTAAGGGCAAAAATAAACATAGAGAGCGGCCGGATTACCCTATTGACCGATGATGAAATCAAGGAATGTCCAGTAGGCCCCAAACGCAAAATATTTGTTAATTTTAGAGTAGAGTGTGTTAACCGCAATCCTCTATACCATTAATTCATTTACAAAAAAAATTGTAAGACGTAAACATAAAACGTTTTGTGATCCGCAGTCACATTGAAATGTGGCAAGTAACTTGCAATATTACAAATAATAATAAAAAGGCAATGTACACTCAAATCTCGGATTCTTTGCCCGCGGTCTCGACCTTCCTAGAACTGCTGGCCCATGTAGTTTTTCAGCGCGCAGGGTGAGAGGCAGTTGCGAATATTGCTTGAAAAACACTAGCAGCGCAGTAAAAAGGCGCAGTGCGCGGATACTTACAGTTTACGTTTGGATTTCTCTAGATTTTCGACTATAGCTATCCCCAGGCAACCCCCGAGACTGGACTGAAACCGAGAGTTCGGTGTATTATGCTTACCAAGACTTCAATCTTTTGTCGATGCCCCAGCTTTCTTTTATGTGACATGAATTTCCAGCGGAAAAATGTAAATATTCAAGAAAAAGTTTAATTTTAAACCAAAATGTATACTTTTTAAAAAAACTCTTTAATTTTCAACAAAGTGGATCATTTCCAGCCAAGCTTTTGAATTTGAAACCAAAAATATCAATAAAATACTTAAATATTCAAATATTAATATTCAAACCAAAGATATGGATTTCCAAGTAAAATAGTTAAATTTCCAATTAAAAAAGATAAATATACAATCAAAGGTGATGAATTTGAATTGTCAGTTTAAAGAAGATGATATTCTAAGCAAAGAAATTGAATTTCTACAAAAAAGGACGAATGTTTAACAAAGTACATTAATTTTCCATTAAATAGTAGAATTTTGCATTAAAATTTTCTAATTTTCGACCAAAAAGACACGTTTTTAACCAAAGAAGTGACGTTGTTCCCTCTGAATTAGTTATTGATACCAACGTAAACTTGGCAAAAGAATACAAGTTGACTTTAGAAATAGAGGCTTGTTTTATAGTAGATCAGGTTTAATGTTTTTGAAGTATTGGTTTTATTTTATCGACCTATTTGCATTTTTATACAAAAACAATTCAAAATTCTGGCTAGAATTCAGATGTGCGCTGAATTCATTTTTTATAACATTTTTCATTTCATTTTTGGATAAAATTAGGAGGGAACATGGTGATCACGTATCATTTTCTAGATAAAAGAAAGTAATTTTATCGACAATATATTACTTCGAGAACGAATACTCGATAATGCTTTCTACTCGATATAAAAATTTGTTTTTCAGAAATAATATTATCTGTGTCTCCTTGTTAACTTGCTGGTATTTACTTTAAGAGATAGGGATGTGATGTACATCATTCGCACACGACAAAAAAAATTATTCAACAATTTTATTGAAAAACAAATACGTTTCCTTGTAATATTTTTATCTTCAAAACTTGCGAGTTGAGGAGACCAAACTCATTTCCCTAGACTGATTAATTAAATGTAAATACGAATATCTCAGACGGACCAGCTTTAACATAATCTAGGAGATAAAGATTATATGGTACAACTAATGAAGCAATATAATCAGTTCTGGGGTGCCCCACCACATCAGAAACCTTCTCCCCTTCCGCCTTATCATCATACCTGATTGGATGAGAGAATCGAATCCACTCAAAAAAGTTAATGTCAACATTTGACATTTGAAGTCGCTATCGCTGATGGTGCCATAGGAGGGAGGGTACTGTAGTTACACTCTTAACTAAATTTTTCATCACTGCACTAATCAGTGATTCCCCTAATTGCAAAAGATGTGGTTCGTTTATGCTCTGGTCTTCACCCTGGTGGTCATCCATGATTTGATTGGTAATTATGATGCTAATCCATACTTATAATTTCAAAAGCGCTCCTAAGGTTTCCGCAAACAACAATTTTTTCACCGCGACGAAATTCGCACTCTATCCCAATTGCTATTATTTTCCAAACTTTATTTCAGTTCATCCGAAATTAGTTGTTGTCAGAAATGAAATTTTAAAGAAAATTTCCATTGACACGGAATTTGTCTGAATTTCAAAACTGGGAAGTACATTGAGTCAAAGTAGAAGCGGCAATTTTCAGGCTTAGGCCGAATCACGCTTACCGAAAAAGTTAAAGGAACGGTTACCAGGTGAAAATATCCGCTAAAGATCTTTAGACAGTTAAAGTCATCTAAAGAATTGTCTAATCGTTCGCAAATCTCTTGACGCATTTGGAAATCTATGAAATAATTGCAGTTTATCCTGCAAAACTTAACAAAAAATAAGCCTTTTCTGTCCATGTTAATGTTATTTTCCGTTTAGCTATTCACTCTTCCATCTAGATCTTCAGTAGTAGTTCCTAGAGGCGCCAGATTTCCAGGACTCATTCTTGTTTCGGTGATTAGCTTTAACGGACCGTCTTCTTTGTCTAGCTCATTCAAAGTATTATTTAAATCTACTTATATTTTTGCACTCAGGATTTCATTCAATTAAATATGACAATTTTTCCATGCTTTCTCTTGTTATTACTAAAGACGTACTCCGAGGACATTCACTAGCCAAATTTAATACGAAGAAAGCCTTTATACATAAATAACGGACATATTTTCTACTGTACAATATGTGTGAATGTTTTTCCCCAGTTGCTGTAGCTAACCAATCTTGATTACCTTTAAACTGTACCCATAGAGTTTTTATTAATTTCATCACTTGGCATGGTTTGAGTTTGATGTAATGTAATCAAGTTATCATTTCGTATAATGAGAGAGTCATAAAACCATCCGAAATGTCTGAAATATCAGCTAATTCTGAAAGAGCTTCGTCGATCATTGAATTACATTTATCGTTCCGAGATAGATTTTCTACTTTCCTAAATGATAAGTCTATTTGCGCTGTTTGATATTTTGAATTACTTCTCAGTTTTGGATTATCCGATCTGAGTTTGTCTAGTTCTTCGTTATAATATTGAGCATCTTTTTTGCCTGAGGCATCAAATAAAGTTTTTGATATATCGCCGATGAAATTAAACAGACCCTAATTAAAGCATATCTTTTATTTGGGTTTTAATTTCCTCTTGTCATTACCGAGATTCTGACGAAAGATCTTGAATTCTTACTGGGTTATATTCGTCAAGGCATTCAGCCACTGTTTTTCGTTAACTTCATATCAGTTTTCAACTTTCGCAGGATTTTCAATAATCAATGCTTCTCCATCCTTTAGATGTGTTATCATCAGGAATCTTTCCATGAAGTTGACAAATGCTGATTAATTTTTCGAGCCAACTGCTTTAACAACGTAAAATATGTTTGGTCGTTTAAATAATTCATTAAATGATGGATTGTAGGTAGTAAAATATGTTTTAAAACATTCTGATTTTCGTAATTTTAATATTTCTATGGATGACAAGTTTTTTATTATCTGGATATCTTAATTGCTTCCACAACTTCGTACAGATTGTTATTTCTTCATGTATATAAAATAAATCTTGTCTAATACACCCTTGTTATTGGCATATTGTTATAGTCTACAAGATTGGTTTTAATTTCGAAGCAAATCTTAGGTTTCTTTATTTACGAAACTTAAGGTTAAAAAATGAGAGTATTACTTCTATTTTAAAATTTTGATTGGTTTTGATGAAGTTACAGACTCATAAGAGAGAAAAGTTGTTCGTTACCATGGCTGATTTTCTATTTTATTTACTTGAAAAATATCAACAAAAAACAATTTTTTCATTACAAGACGGTAGGGTAATAGTCATTTTGAATTTATTTTGCTTTCAACAATTATATTTGATAACGAAATGTACCAACATTCCCAACCAGAATATAGAATCAATTACGGCGTTAATAAGGCTTTAGCTGGTTCTAGATTCTGGTTAAAACCCCCTTAGGTAATTTTAACTATCAATTTAGAAATGTCCTAATATACCCCACATGACCGAAATTATCTCGTTTGACGGTAATGATTTATTCTTTTTTTTTCTACATTTGAATTGGTGGGTCATAAAAGGTTCATCAATAGGTCAATAGATGCGCCTCAAGGACGCAAACAAATACTCTATTCGCAAGATTGTCATATTTTGCACATCAAAAAAGTTTGGGTGGAGTTCCGAAAAGCGCTTATTACTATATAATTAATTTGAAACTCCGTATACATATGTATTTTAACGTGCTGATCACGAATATGATAGTGAAAATACCCGCAAATTTGATTTTCAAGGTCAAAACCAAGAAAAACTTTTAAAATTTCATGTTTTTCCGTTTATTTCAGTAAATAATGAAAATTTACAAAAAAGCTTCAAACAAAAGTTTTAGATCTTTTGAAAATACATATCTTATGTTCAATATGTTTTTTTCCTACCTCTGACCGTTTTAGAGAAAAGATGGGAAATGTCGGTACGAAATGTAGAATTGCTAAGGTCACACACGGCACCCAATCCAACGCGTCATGGGGGGCGGGAAGGCACCCCTATGACTGGCCACAGAAA